>PVKU01003494.1:16268-177087 GCA_004027475.1 Anoura caudifer | reverse complement strand
TCCCACTGAAGGAGTACTCAACTCCTACCAGAAGCTGTAGTGAGCACTGCTCAATTTCATCTGGCTCAAAATTCAGGTTACATTTTGTTCTACGTGGTTTCAGTTATGAAATTTCAATATAAGTTTTCGGTTTTTAGAGGGCGTAGCCTCATACTCTTCAGATGACGTGAGTCCTTTGCATGCCCACTTATGCCAGCACTGTGCTCGCCACTGCTCCTGTCTTGTCTCTTCTCCGGGTTCTCTCTCTCCCCCTCTCCACTCCCTACCACCTCTCTCCCCCTCCCCCCCCCCGCCCTCCCTCTCTTCTGGGTTCCACGAGCTTCACAGATGTAACCAGCAAAAGAGATTGTACCTATGGCTCTGTTTTATCTGTTTTCTTCTCTTCTCTTTCATGACTAATTTGTCCTGGGTAAAGATCCTCTATCTTCAGTCTTTACATGTAGATTAAAATATGACTCTTGTTTATCTTAAACTAGAGTAAGCTTCCTTTTTATATAAATGTGAAAGCTATAATCTGGTTAACTTTAATGAATTTTAGTTAAACTATTATTACAGAATAACTGAAGGAATAAGAATCTTTATAATTTTTCCTCCATCTTTTTTAATTAGATGAGATCAGGCATGGTGTGGGTGGTATGGCCTTAGACTATCTTTTTTAATTAGGAAAAATAAAAGGATTAGCTACTGTTAAAGTTTTTGCTTGAAGAGAAACACTTGTGATTCCATAGACTAATACAAAAGAGTTCTAATCCATGAAATTCTTTTCTTAGGAAGGTATCCTGTGAATTTTTTTCCAGAAAAATGTTCCAGACAGTTTATCTGTTACAGCATCAGTCATATCAAAGAAGAAAGATCGCACAGGTGGCCAAATCCATCAATAACTCACTTCCTTGTAGATAGACCTATTACAGAGTCCTTACGGGGAATCTGGTTTAGTATCTCTTCCCCTTTGTTCTCCAGGATAGATGTTATTTCAGGTGCCCGTGTTTCTATCTACAGCCATTAAAAAGTGCTGCCAGATAACACACAGCCCACCTCCTCATTTGGGATGTTGGACATCCTTGTGTCCCCCAGTTGACATGTAAAATGTATGTAACTAAGTTTTCATTTGATCTGTTGACAATGCACATACCACCCACGTAATTTGCTTGGTCCTGGATATCATGTAAAGCCTGAATCAATTAGAAACTTTCTATAGGAGGATACTGTTTATCCTAAAATGCCAAAGCTCATAAGGAAAAGGTCAAGGGAACATCCTAGGCCAAATCAGTAAAAAGAAGTTAAATCTTCTGTCTCAATCAACAGTAGCTGTAACATTTGTCAAGAGATGTAGGTTGTTTAAAAGATGGGAAGGAAAGGTTTGAACTGGGGATTGTGAAAAAACACAAGGCAAGAATGGATTACTTGCCTTGATCCATGTGGCTCAGTTGGTTGGGTGTCATCTCACAAAGCAAAAGGTCACTGGTTAGATTCTGGGTCAGAGCTCAAGCCTGGGTTGTGGGTTCAGTTCCCAGTCAGGGTGTGTGCAAGAGGCAACTAATCAATCCAGTAGATGTTTCTCTCTCACATAGATGTTTTGCTCCCTCTCCTTCTCCCTCCCTTCCCATCTCTCTCAAAATACATAAATAAAATCTTTAAAAAGAAAAGAAAGGATTATTCTGTGACTTGTATAAGATTTGGTCATAATAGAGCCATTGGATTAGGCTGGAAAGATCTACTGTCTAGCTCTATTGCTATCAGTAGGCTTTATACTGTCTGCAAGATCTCCTAAGATTTGTCAGGTCTTGTCTTACTGACCTCTAAATGTCCTTTAGCACTATTGACCTCCCCCATCCATTCTGAAACATTCTCCTGCCCGGGCACTCTCAGCACTGCACTAGGTGGCTCTCCTTCAGCCCACCTGCCCTGCCTCTGTGGCAGCATCCCTCTACTCAGCCATCATTTATTGGGGTTCCTCAGGCTGAGGCCTCAAACCTCTCCTCCCCTGAATCTGTACACGCTCCCTGGGTACTTCCATTCACACCCATGTGATCAATCATGCTGGTGACTTCCAAGCTCCTTCCAGGTCCATCTGCCCACCTGACATCATCACAAAATGCTTTGAAAGCACTTTAAACCAAAACACTCATCATCCTCTCCCTCAGACCTGGACAACCTTTTGGGTCTGCCTTTCAGTGAATGGCCCCACTCCCACCATCCTTCTAGTTCTACAGCCAAAAATCCAGGAGTCCTTCTTGACACCTCTTCTTCCTTATGCCCCTGTAGACCATGATTATGTTCATTGGTTTTGAGTTCCTAAGTACCTCTCAGCTCTCCTCTCCAACTCCACCATCATTGCCCTACCTCACACTACCTGAATCTGTCTGCCCTGAATAATTGTAAAACCTCCCAAACTTTCCACATGTATTCTCGCTCATCTTTAATTCTTTCATAGTATAGCCAGAATGATCTTCTCAAAATGCATATCTGATAATGTGATTCCCCCTTCCCACACTCTACTTAAAATTCCCACTGGCCTCACATGGCCCATACCTGCATGGCATGGTTCCAGCTCACTTTTGTCAGATCTCACCCCACCCTCCTCATACTCTGATTCAAGCCACAGAATTCGTTCAGTTTCTCAAAGTGGACCTATTGTCAACCCGACTCCGCCTCGTCACTTCCACAGGGAAACCTCTGAATGCCCACATTCCCTGAATGCCCAGGTCCTCCTATGATGAGCTCTTACAGCATCGTGCATCTATGCTTAATAGCATTCATCACTGGTGCAAATAGACATTTATTTGAGTAATTATTTGATTAGTGTCTAGCTTTCCTAGTGGACTAGTATCTCTCTGAGGGTAAAAACTGGTCATTATGTTATTCATTTCATCACTTTGTCTTCTATAGGACTGGCTTATAGTAAATATTTAATACATGTTCAAAGAAGAAATGAAAGGATAAAGTGAATTTTGGGAGCCAAACCAGTTTTGTTTACATTATTTTTCACGTAACCTTAGAACACGGGTTAGCCAACTGTAGCTTGAGAGGCAAACCCAGCCTTTATCTGATTTTGTAAATAGAGTTTTATTAGAACTCAGCCACACTCATTGGTTTACATACAGGGATGGGTAAAATTAGGTTGACAGTTGTATGGAAGAAGACATGCAGGTTATGATTATAATAATAGTAATAAAGGAATAAATTCTGTTTCACGTACTCACAACTGTAAACCTACTTTTGCCGACTCCTGTATTGTCTCTGGCCCTCACTACAGAGGCAGAGACAAGTAGTTGCAATGGAGACACCATCACCCACAAAATATGTGCTACCTGACATTACAGAATATTTGCCAACTCCTAATCTATAGCCCTGGCGAGCTAAAACAGGAAGGGTGAGGGTCCTAAGAGTGGAAGCAGTGCTCTCCAAGCTAATCTATGCTTTTTTCCTTAGGTTTTCGAAATGCTCATTAATAGTGGAGATAATATCCTCCTAAATGAACCTGTTTATTCAGGAACACTTGAAGCTGTGAGTATGCATTTCTATAAAGGTAACTCTCCTTCTTATAATAAACAAGAAGAAACCATTGCACCTTTAGCATTATCTATCCACCGAAAACTAAAATAGTATCTTTCACCTGTAAAAAGGAGAATCTTAAATGACATATGCCAACTATGTTAAATATACCCTCTTCTTTACACATTTCTTGTTACCAAATTTAAATGAATAGGTGCTAAAAGGAGGTTGTGCAAAATCATGTCCAGTTTTCTTAAGATTTCACTTGAAATGTGACAATTTTCAAAAATTTTATTCATTGCCATCTGTAATTATCATATGCCTAATTATAATCACATTATATGTCAAGTTAATATAACTGTAAGCTGATATGGTATAATTAGGGCTTTCCACTCCTGTGTTAAATTAACGGGACTATAATAACCAGAAAAAGGAAACTGGCCATCTGGCTCTGCTGCCTACTAGTCAGAACACATGGCTGAGAATCAGGCTTGTTTGGGGCACAATGCTTTAGGATAGATAAGTACTCAGATTGGAACAAAGAAGAATCATCAGAGTGAATAGGAAACTGGAAACCATACTATATGATGAATGATTTTAGAAACTCTGGCTGTTTTCTGCAAAAAAAAAAAAAAAGAAGAAGAAGAAGACGATTCAATACATATGAGAATTGTCCTCAAATACATAGAAGTCAGCATGTGGCCGGGGAATTAGATTTGTTTGTGCATGTCCTTAGGTGAGAGAACTGGAACCAAAGGCTAGAAACTACAGGGAAGCAACTCCAACTCAGTGTAACAACTTCCCAACTATCCGTCTTGCCTGACTGCTCCTTGCGCAGGTAAAAAGCACTGCCCATCACTGCAGGTGCTCAGTTGTACTTGATTGCCACCTAACACAAAAAATCCAGAATTAATTCTAGCCTAAAGTAGGAGAGTTGAATGAGATGACCTTTATGCTCTATTGATTCTAATTTCATTGATTTTCTTTTTCATTCAAATTTAAAATGATCTTTGTACAAATCAATATATAGCCCTGACTGGTGTGGCTCAGCTGGTTGGGAGTTGTACTGCAAAGCAAAAGCTCCCTGGCTCAATTTATATGACTGGATTGCAGTTTTGATTCCCAGCTGAGGTGCATGTGACAGGCAATTGATCGATATTTCTCACATCAATGTTTCTCTCCTTGTCTTTCTCCTTCCCTTCCCATGTTTCTAAAAAATAAATAAAATTCAGAAAACCTTCTTAAAAAATCAATATATAGAGCAATTAGCTAGTCTTGATGAAAGTTATATTATTCAACATTCCTAAGTAGAGATAAAATGGATATTATAAAAATTTCTTTTTCCAAATAACAATCTGAAAAGAAAATTAAAAAACAATTTTCATTTATAACATCCAAGACATCACCTATTCATGGGTTAAAAGACTTAACATTGTTGCAATGTTAGTACTGCCAAAGCAAGCTACAGATACAATGCAATCTCTGTCAAAATGTTAAAAGCCTTTTTGCAGATACAGGAAAGCCAATCCTCCAATTCGCATGGGATTGGAAAGGGCCCTAAATACCATAAGAACCCTGAAAAAGCAGAATATAATTGGAGTCCTCACACTTTCCCACTTTAAAACCATCTGCAAAGCTGCTGTAATCAAAACGGTGTGGTACTGACATAAGGATAGGACATAATTCCAATGGAACAGAATTGAGAGTCAGGAAATAAACCCATACAGTTGTGGCCAACTGATTTTGACAAGGGTACTAAAACCATTCAGTAGGAAAAGAACAATCTCTTCAATGAATCGTGATGGGAAAACTGGATTTCCACATGAAAAAAGAAAGAAAATGGACCCTTACTCCATACCATATACAATTTTAACTCAAAATGAATCAAAGACCTAAATGTAAGAGATAAAACTATAAACTCTTAAAAGAAAACATAAGGGCAAATCCTGACCTTGTGTTTCTCACTGAATTCTTAGATATGACACTAAAAACACAAGCAACAACAAATATAAACAGATAATTGGACTTCATTAAAAAATTAACTGTTAAGCATCAAACGACATTATGAATAACATGAAAAGACAGCCTAAAGAGTGGGAGAAAATATTGCAAATCATATCTCTGATAAGGCATTAATATCCAGAATATATGAAGATCTGTAACTCAACAACAAAAGACAAACAAACAAATTTAAAAATGGACAAAGACTTGAACAGACATTTCTCCAAAGAAGATACACAAGTGGTCAATAAGCACATAAAAGATACTCAACATCACTAGTCATTAGGGAAATGCAAATCAAAACCAGAGGGAGAGACAACTTCACCCATACTAGGACAGCTATTTTTTTAAATGGAACATAGCAAATATTGGTGGGTATGTGGAGAAATCGGAATCTTTGTACATTGTTAAGTGGAAATGTAAAATGGTGCAGCTATTGTGGAAACCATTTTTTCAGTTCCTCAAAATTTTAAACATGGAATTACCATGTCTGATTCACCAATTCCACTCCTAGTATATACCCAGAAAGAAGTGAACGCTGGGACTCAAACAGAAACACACACGTTCACTGCAATATTATTGACAATAGCCAAAAGGTGGAAGCAACCCAGGTGTCCATGAGCGGGTGAATAAATAAGCAAAATGCAGTTTATACACACAATGGAATATAACTCAGCTACAAGAGGAGCAAAGTCCTGACACGCTGTAACAAGGGCAAACCTTGGAAACGTTATACCAACCAAAAGGAGCCAGGCACAAGGGACACGTATCGCGGGAAATATCTAGGACAGGTAAATTACAGAGACAGAAGTCGAATAGACATCCCCAGCGTCTAGAGGGAGGGGGGAGTGGGAGTACAGAGTTTCCATCTGGGGTGATGACGAGAATTGGGAAATTGATGGTGATGATGGGTGCACGTACTGGGGATGTAATTAATGCCATTGAATTGTACACTTCTAAATGGCCAAAATTTTTATATAGATCTTACCTCAGTTAAAAAAAAACAAAACGTTAAGTAATTGCTTTTTTCTAATGATTTGACACTAATTATTAATTATTTTCCTAAATTCCTAAGACTTACAATTACATATGCCTATAAATATAAAGTTTGTATCTGCATAAACAGCATGCATGCAAACACACAAAACATTTCCACATACCCAAACAGAAACCGTGTGCCAAGCCATGAGGAAGTATGCTAATAAGCAATATTGTTCATTTCATGGCCCAGCATAAATTTGTTTATTCATGGTAAGACCTTTTATTTTATTTTTTATTAAATTTATTTGGGCGACATGGGTTAATAACATTATACAAGTTTCAGGTGTACAGCTCTATAACACACCATCAGTATATAGCACTGTGCTCACCACCCAAACTCTCGTCTCCCTCCATCAAGGACCATTTAAAGTTGTCATAAGCAGGGTAGAGCATAATTCCACGTTGGACTGCTAAAAAGAGTGTTTGCTTATCCTTTGAAATTTTTTTTTTGAGAACCTCATTCAATTATTGCTATTTCTTAATATCTGATTTTTCAAATGTCTGTTTCATCCAAGAATAAGATTCCACAGTACCTTTACAAAATTACATCTGTAAGCAAGACCACTACTTGCCAGTTCAGCCTTAGCAGGTGGTAAAACATTGAAATGCTTCCACACCCTCGGTAAGCTGCTGCCTAGTGCCCCATCACACCCTGGTTTGCCTGGCCTCTCTCCTAAGACCACCCTGAACATCCCATGATACAGAATCGATGCTGGCGGGGAGCCTCCAGGACCCCCTTTCAGCCTGTAGGTGTATCTGACGTACCATTGCTACAGCACTTGTTAAATATTTTGAATGTCACCTCTGTTTTGTAACTATTTTATGTATTAGCATAACAGATGCTTTATAGAATTACTGTGTCAAAAAATGTATTAATAAACACCTACTTTATGAACCAGTTCTAACTATACTTATAATGATAATTCAATCAGAAGATGCTGGGTTGTGCTGTACAAAAGATGCCCCTTGTGTCTTGGTGGCTTACAGCTACAAAGACTTCTTTCTCTCCCACACTACGTGTCTACTGCAAGGCGACTGTAGCTGTGTTTCATGTCATCTTCATCCCAAGCCCCAAGCTGACAGAAGCAGTCTCTTTTTGCAACACTGTGAGTTTTAGAGCAGAGAGGGGAAAGAGAAACGGAGAAGTGCAGGCCAGATTTTAAAGCTTCTGCTTGGAAGGAACACACACCACTTCTGCTCACTTATTGGCCAGAGCAAGACACACAGCCAAGCCTGGCTTACAGGAGCAGAGAAGTGTGATCCTTCCACTGGAAATTGATGAGATATCTTCGAATGATAATGGGATTTGCCCCAGGGCAACAACAGCATCAGAATATACAAGCTAAACCCTCTGGAGGTAGAGTTGAGTACAGGTTGTATGTTTAAGGGTATCAAGGGTAACATTGTCAGTAGGGGAATCATTTTGTTATCAGTTCTGAATCTTGGGCTTTCGTTTTTCCTTTGTGCGCAACAGCTACAACCACTTGGCTGCAACATTATTAATGTTCCCAGTGATGAATATGGGATTATTCCAGAGCTCCTCCAAGAAATGCTTTCCAAATGGAGACCAGAAGATTCAAAGAACCCCGAGAAAAACACCCCCAAATTTCTTTATACTGTCCCAAATGGCAACAACCCTACTGGAAACTCACTGACAAGTAACCGCAAAAAGGAAATCTATGAGGTATTTTAAAAGGTGTTATGTGGCTAGTTCTTGGTGTTTTGTTGTTGCTGACTTTTTAGAGGAGTACTATGCAAGTGCCCTTTATTAGCTTCTTGCTTTCAAGGTAGATACGTTTTAGTAAGAGGAAGTCATCTATGTCAAGGGTCCTAATAAATTTAAACACAGGAAATTACTACATCCTTTATTAACTATGAGATTTTTCTTTCCCTTTCATTGATATTTTCATAGAAAGAAACAGAATTCTTGGCCTGATGTTAAATTTTATGATGTTATTTAATATTTGAACCCCAAGTTTGATTTTCACTATATTTATATTTTCAACTTGTCTCCTTTATTTCTATTTGTCATTTCAATTTACAAAGAAACTCTGAAAATAAGAGGCATGTTCCTTTTGTGAAGTCTATTTTACCTACCTGACAACAACCCTTAAGCTTTTCACCATAAACATTTTTAAAGGATCAAATAAATATGGAACTATTCAGAAATCTTTGAAAAATAAGAGAAATGTGCCTTTTGTAAAGTCTTTTTTATGTACCTGACTGCGATCTCTAGCCTTTCACTACCAATAGTTCTCCAAAACAAGTACCAAAAGTACTTGCTTAACCATACAGAGTTTAACCATCGCAGCGGAATCATAAGAAAGATTTCAAAATGGTTCCTTATATTCAATATGTATATAATCAAAATGTTGTCTGATTCTTATTTTTCACACACTCCTGGCCCTGTCCTCAGTTTCTCTTATTTACATACTCTCCTTAGACAACCTCATCCAGCTCTATGGCTACAAATTGCATTCTACAATGGAAATGCCTGAACTCCACACTTCTCTACCCAACTTCTGTTTTCAACATCCAACATAAAGGCCTAATAGGCATTTCAAACCTAACATGGCCACACAGAACTCTTGATTTTGTCCAGTCACACCCCAAACCTCTCATCCCCAGCCAATTAACATTCTTCATCTCCATACACTGTGCCAGGGTGATCAATTACATTTTATTCCTATTTCCCTCTCCTCCCCAACCACCCCCACCCCTATAGCCAATCCATTCTGTGGGCTGTACCAACAAATTTATCCAAATCCGTCCGTTTCCCTCCAGCCACTGCTATCACCATCTTCTCGGACACTACCTCCTTCCCTCCCTGGTCTGCAAGGACTTTCCGCTGCTCTCCACTCTTGATGTCTAACCATTCTTCACACAGCCACCCATGTCCTTGCCCTGCCGAAACAGAAATGTAAAGCCAGTCCCAGGTCCTCCTGTTTCCAGTCCTCCGGTGGCTTCTGCTTGCAGTTAAAATCCCAAAATTTTGCATTTGCCTTGCAGAGGCTCTTACTGTCGTTGCAGCCCCCTTTCAGCACTCACTGGCCAGCTCTCTAACCCTTACATGTGCCACGCTCCTGTCTCACCCAAGGGCCTCTGCTCCTTGCTCATCCCTTAGTCTAGGAGCTTCTTCCCTGATATTTGCACAACTGTCTCTTTCCTGCCATTCTGAGACTGTTATCTTGTCAGGAAAGGCTTCCCAGCGATTCAACCCAAAATAGCTACTCCGTTTCTCTCTCTTTCTCAAACATCACCATGTTTAAAGTTTCGCCCAGCCCCTAAGTTCCCCCATCTAACATTTCTTCTGCTCATTATCCATTGACTTATGTGTATTCTGCCTTTCCCACTAGCATGAAAGTTCCATGAGAAAAAGAGGCTTCACAGCCTCATCTCTTTATCTTCATTGTCTAGACAGTAGGCCCTCAATAGCTTTTCCAATGAATGAGCACAAAGAATTGTGATTCCAAATGCTTTTAACTTGAAATAGCTCTTAAGAAATAAATGCACTACTTTAACCTTTTTTAGCTCGCAAGAAAATATGATTTCCTCATAATAGAAGATGATCCATACTATTTTCTCCAGTTCAACAAGGTAAGTAACGATGTAAACTTATTTCACAATTAAAAGATAAATTGTTGTAAGTTCTTGCCCTGTACTTGATTTTAGCCTGGCTGCTAATCCACTTTTACATTGGAATTAAATAAATAATTGTGAATTTGCTTCCACTTCAACTTTCAGTCTTTTAGTATTATTATGGAATTAGTACTTTTCATTGCTGGTATTACAGCTCTTTCTAGGAATTACTTACCTTAAAAATAGTAGCTGGCTCTCTGTACCATACATTGAACAAAAGAGAAAGTCAGGGCTAATGGCCATGAACTCCATTTCCTAGGGCATAGCTCCTTAATCATGGTACCAGGGGTCTGAAGGGGCTTCTTCCTCTTACATATCACCTACAGTCTCTCGGTAGTGGCTGACGGGAATGATGTCTGAAAAGGATTTGGAAGCTGTGTTCAAGCTGAAAGAGAAGAAGGGCTGTGCTCAATCAATGATGTCCCTCACGGACATCAGATAAGGCATTCCTGGCAGCAGGGCACTATTTGCCCTCCCCCGGGGTGAAGGTCCTGGGTCGCACCTGCAGAACACTGGGTTTTAGACTCCCTCTGTGGTGCACTGCTTCTCACAACCGCTTTTTCCTAGTAGACGCTAGGAGCGACACATGCTCCCAATGCATGATTCTTCAAAATTAAACTTTATTGCCCTGGCTGGTATGGCTGAGTGGATTGAGTGCCAGACTGTGAACCAAAGGGTCGATGGTTCAGTTCTGGTCAGGGCACGTGCCTGGGTGTGGGCCAGATCCCTGGTGGAGGGGTGCTCAAGAGGCAACCACACAATGATGCTTCTCTCCTTCTCCTTCTCCCGGCCTTCCCCTCTCTAAAAATGAATAAATAAAATCTTTAAAAAAATAAACACTTTATTTGCTGCAGAGAACATGTGCATGGATTTGATTCCCTCTTTAAATCTACAGAAAAGAAAAACTCTTGATTTTTCTGGATGTGTTGCCTGAATGAATTACACCTCGCTCTCATCATGGCCACAACCCCCTTCCTTGTACGCACCTACTTCCTGAGTAAATACTTAAGTCAGTATTTCCTGTTGACAAAATTTCTCCCCTTCGGTCTCACCTTGTTTATAAATTTCCAGTTCTAAGAGGCAGCATTCTCTCTGTAAACAATCCTGAATGCTGCTGATCCTCTGTGCTTGGTATATCTTATGCAACCTCGGTTTTCTTAAATCTTTTCTCTAAATCTGTTCATCTTGGACTTCAACCCGTGGGGCAAGGAGGACCTAAATTCATAATAACGGCATCCTAAGAAAATGAGTAAACCCTTGTTTGTACTTTTGGCAGGAAAGTCATGAAGACAGGCATATGCTAATAAAAGAGCACGCGTCTCTGTATTCCATTTTAGAGGGCTGAGGTAAAGGTAATGGGAAAGATGCTTGTACTGCTGTTAATCCAAATCCATGCCTTTTCCAGTCTCCACAGGAAGTAATCACACAGTCACTAACCGAGTTCTCAGACCAATAGTGTTTACTTTTTCCATTTCAAGCCCTGGACACCATCATTTCTTTCCATGGACACTGACGGGCGTGTCATCAGATGTGACTCTTTTTCAAAAGTCCTATCCGCTGGGTAAGGCCCTGTGTCTCTAACTCGAGGCTAGATCTAAAAGAGATAGAAATGTGCCTCAGCATCTTTCAGTCCAAGACAGTCTTCTCATTTAAGATGCTTGTATTCTACTTGCCTTAACACACCAGTTAAATCAGTAATTTGAATATAGGCCTTTTTTCTCTATTCATCTCCAATTATCAAAGGAACCTGAACATTAATCTAAAGTTGTAGAGGAATAGATCAGATGCTTGGTTTCGTGTATAAAAGAGCACATTTAAGAATTCTTGGTCAAACTTGCATTATATTTTAAATGTACACTTAAATTTAAATTTGAATGGTAAATAAGAAGTTGTTAGCATTATTAGAATGTTTTAATTATCTAGGTCCCTTTGCCCCAGGTCACAACTCTCTTCCTGAAGAAACCAGGGAAATGACGGGGACTCATTGTTAACACACGAGCGCTGTTGTGCCTTTTCTCTTTTTTGTGTAGGTTGAGAATAGGATTTATATCTGGTCCAAAACCCTTGATAGAGAGAGTTGTTTTACACACACAAGTCTCAACACTGCACACCAGCACTTTTACACAGGTAAGGACAATTTAGGAAATAGAAAAGAATTTTAATTCGATAAGAATAGAAAATAGATGTTGGCAAGTAAGACTGATTTAAGGTGGCAGGGAGGGAAATCACTGGCATTGAGTCTGTGTTCCAATATGGACTAAATTAAAAAACCTGACACTGCACATGTTTACTCTATCAGACAAACGAGAGCTGGTGTTATAACCTGGTGTTATTTTTTAGCGTAGACTAAACTCCTTGAGAGTCCGGCTTTCTTACTCATCTGGCTTCCCTAGCATCCAGCCCCAGAACTCCATGAAAACTGTTGAACTGCACATAGTGGAGCTGATCCTGAGAAAGTACTGCAATTGAGCTTCTTTGTCTTAAAACCCATAGCGAGAACAAGAATTGCAAACCTGCCTAGTGACTCGCCACCTTCGCTGAACACGTGCTAACCTTCCTAAAAACACTGGTTGGCGTGTATTCAGATTAAAATAAAGTTAATTTTGGAGAATGTATAAATTTCCTCACAAGCTTTGAGAAATATTGGATCCATCTTGAGACTTAGATCTTAAGAATAGAATTGCTACCTAAGAACTCAAAATGCGTGCAAAAGTTTATGCGGAACAGGATATTTGTTTGATATTTTACATCCCATAAAGTGCCTTATCAAGTTCGGGATGTTTCCTTTCCTTTTTTTTTTTTTTTTGTATCTGTTATCAACAAAAACTTACTATCCATTTATGATGCTTAGAATTCCATTTTAAATAGAAAAACATCCACATATGTTACATGGCTGTATGTACTGTAAACACTACATATTTCTTGTATTAGAGAGGAAGAGCAGTGGGGCTGCCAACGGTGCGGACCTGGTGCCGGACAGTGTGACCTGAACCCAGGCTCTGCGACTGCCTGTGTGACCTTGGGAAAGTTACCTTAGCCCTTGTTTTTGTTTTCTCATCAGTAAAATAGAAATAATAACTTGTCTCATAAGGTCATTACAAGATTAAATTAGCTAAAATATATTAACATAGTACAATAGTTCCTGCCGCATAGCAAGTACTATGTAAATATTTGCCATTTTTATTGTTGCTGTTATTAATTAACATTTATTCTAAATCATTGACTGTATAAAGCTTGGTTCAGCTTGTTATAGTTTCTTATGGTGGTTTACATGTAATCAATAGTGACTGGCAAAAAACAAATTCTAGAGGATGAACCCTGACATTTGTTATTGCCTTCTCTCTTTTAGCTTATGATATCCCATCTTCTTCACCAATGGGGAGAAGAGGGCTTCCTGGCTCATATGGACAGGTATTATATTTTAGGTCCCATTTTTTACATAGAAATGGACTTAGCTTTATAATTCTCAATCTTTCATTATTCTACAATAAAGGGAAAAACATATTGGTAAGAAGTTTACCACCAGGTCAAATAAACACTCTATTCCCTTATCAAACATTCCTTTTAATCAAGATAGAAAACATTCTTATAGAGCCTGTTAGCTTCTGCAGTCAATGTAGTAAACACATGCTTTTCATTGTTTTCTTCTAGGGTTGCTGATTACTACAGGAAGCAGAAGGATGCAATCCTGGCAGCTGCAGATAAGTGGTTAAGTGGTGAGTGGAACGTATATCCCGCCCTGTGCTAAACAGAAGCACTGATATGAATGAGTGATAAACACTGCATAGGATTGTTAATAATCCTCGGGGGCAGGAAACAAGAGTCCAGGAGTATTTTTGTAAGAAAATATTACCCTATAAATCTCAGAAGTAACAGTCTGCAAACTCCGGCACATTTCCACCTATCTCCGTTTTGTCTGTTCGCTGCAAAAAATTTGTGGTCTTAAAAAAAAAGACCAATTAGTATAATAATCAACCAGCAATAAGTTATCTCAAGCTAAATAACCTCTATACTCAAAAGCTTTTAGAGTTATTTCAAATTTTTCCTCTAAATAGAAGCGGTATTGTGAAATAAACAACATGCTCCTTTTCTAACTAGATTACATGAAGATAAAATAGTACAACTCTGTGGGAGAGTTCTCATTACAAATGATTTGCCTTTTAGTCACTAATCTCATTTATCTGTCTAATACTATCTATTGCTGATTTGATTGAGGGGTGGTTTATATTTAATTTTCTATTAAAAATAAAGTAAAATGAATTGCATGGCTTTAATTATATCATTAAAAATGCCTTTGGTATAAATAGTAGTAAGCAAAAAATATCAATTCCTTAATTCTGTCATACCTTGTTTCCTATGAAGTCTTGGTAAAAACAGAATTATGTTTTTCATAAAGAATACTACTCTACCACCATAGAGTACTACTACTCTACCATTTTGTACAGCAGAGTTGAAGAAAAGGTTTTAATCAATAGCAGCTTTATTTTTTAAAAGAAGATAACGATCAGAATCTAAATAATTATCCTTCCTTCTTGGTTTTTCTGTCCTAATAATCAACATAAAGCAAGCCTACGGAATGCACCTGGAATTCCTGATGTTAAGTACTTCTTTTCATAATTCATTACATTCTGATAGAAACTTTCATTCATTGGACTTCTACACCATTGCATAAGTGATAGGATTTATTAAAACACAGGAAGAATTCAGAAAGAATTGAAGAATGCCCTTCTAAAACTGAAAGAGTTATATTTGGCTCAGGCATGGTTCTAACCACGGGAAGCAGATGCAAGCACGAGATTTCTTGCACTCACCTGAGACTGACCAAAATTGTAAAGGCGCACACATGAGTCTCCCTCCCTCCCTTCACCCCCTCTCTCACTCGCTCTTTGAAATAAAACTCAAACACCAATTTTCAGGACTCGTAAAATTATATTTTTTAAAAATACTAACACTGAAGGAACTTTTATGGAAAATGCTAGTCTGCAGTTCCTGCAGTTAGGTCATTAAATGACATGTGTGGCATCAAAAGTAGCTTCAGGAGATATCTGCTCCCTTCCTTTATTTGCAGGTTTGGCAGAGTGGCATGCTCCTACTGCTGGCATGTTTCTGTGGATTAAAATTAAGGGCATTACTGATGCAAAAAAACTGATTGAAGAAAAAGCCATTAAGAAAGAGGTAAAAAGGGGGGAGTTTTTTCTTTAACATAGTTCCTTAACTTAAAAATGGAGCCCTGTGCCAGTCAGGGCACACACCTGGGTCGCGGGCCAGGTCCCCAGTTGGAGGTGTGTGAGGGGCAACCACACATTGATGTTTCTCTCCCTCTCCTTCTCCTTCCTTTCCCCTCTCTCTAAAAAATAAATTTAAAAAATCTTTAAAAATAAAAATAAAAATGGAGCCCTGGCCAGTGTGGCTCAGTTAATCGGAGCGTCAACCGGTAACTGAAATGTGACAGGTTCAATTCCTGATTTAATTTTGTCAGGGGGCCTGCAATCCTCGGTCCAGATGCAGGTGATCCCTGGTCCCGGCAAGGATGGGAGGCAACCAATCATTGTCTCTCTCACACCGACGTTTCTCTCCCTTCCTCATTCCCTTCCTCTCTCTCTAAAAGCAATGAAAAAAGGTCCCCCGGTGAGGATTAAAAAAAAAATGGAGAGAAATGTTTATCAGTGTCCACCACCCCAATTCTTGTTTTAATATCAGATATGTTATCTCATTATCAAAATCATAATAGAGTTTTGGGGTTACATAATCATTCTGCTGGTCTAAATTACTGGGAATATAGTCATTCATCTCGGCTACCGGTTGGTTTAGTGGCTGAGAGCACAGTCCCTGGAGCCACATCCCTTGGGTTGGAATTCCAGCTCCACCCTTTATGGGACACGTGGCTCTGGGTAAGTTACCCCCCCTGAGTTTTACCTGTAAAATAGTAAAAATGAGATTTCCTCCATCACAAACTTGCTATGATAATTGTGTTAATATGTACAAAGCACTTAGACTAGCACATGCTCAATAGGTATTAGCCATTTGGTGCTTAAAATTAGAGGATTTTCCCCCCAATTATGAAAATAAAGCATACTCATGGTAGAAAACTTAGAAGATGAACAAAAGTATAATGAAAAAATTTTAAATAGCCCATAATTTCACCACCTGGATTTTATGGCCATTGGTGGTGTATTTCCTTGGAGAGCTTGTACATAGTTGGTATTTTGTGCAATTATTTCACATGGTTAAAATTACACAGAAAGGTTTCTGTCCTGCTGTTTTCACTTCAAATTAGCCCATAAGGATTTATTCTGTGTTTTTAAAATTCTCCTTTTGTACTTAAATAATAAATCTATTTAGATTTCATTCAGGGGCATTAAGCTTAGAAATCCAAATATTTTTCTGTTTGACTTTCCAATTTACCAAATAAATCATCCTTTCTCCATTAGTTAATTCCTTTATCATGTTTGTCACCCTTTTGTAAAAACTAAAATATACTTCTAACATTAATTTTGTCTCAAAGCACTGGAATAAATCGTACAAAAGGACAGGTTGTGTTGATGTTGGGGAAGTACCCTGCTCATTAGTGCGTACGAGATGAAGTAGTCTGAGGGTCAGACCTGGTGACTGGCTGGACTCCGGGGCAAGCCCCACTGTATCAGGAAGCTCGTTCTTCCTGTCTGACCATCTCACTGGAGGGCAGGACGCATGATTTATGACTTGTTCTAATCCTAGTAACAGTGCACAGTAGGTACTTAATAAATACTTAACTGATTTATTTCAAAGAAATACATTTTAGTATAACAAATCAATCTTTTATTTTCTTTGCTTTTCTATCAATGCCATTATCTTTAAGAACATTAGGTAAGTGGCTATTTGCATGTATCTCTGAGCTATGTGCCAAGGGTATAGATTTCATATTTTATTGTAGTTTTTTTCAGTCCTCTTAATTTATTCCATATATCCTGTTGTATGTACCTTTACTCTTTCTGAATAATCTCCAACTTTATCACCACTGCCTGAGCCCAGACTTTGGTCATCTTGTGAAGCTGTTTTTTACCACTCCCTCCTTCTCTTTCAGCAACTTGCTTCCAGCACATCCCACAGCTTTTCCGCTATATTGGGGGAAATGATTTCTTCATTTTATTGTTATTAAGGACACCAAAAAAACCTAACTTCCTCCTTGAAATATTCTCCCCAGAATGCCTCAAACCCTTTCACTCCCTACGCATCTTACTTTAGCAGACAGTGCCCAGATTTCTACCATGTAACAGCAAGCAGTTACTTAATGCTTCTGAATGTCATGAATGCTTTTTATGGTACTACATAACAATCTTGAAGACTTAACACAATCAAAGTATATTCCAACTCACACAAAATTTTCAGATATGTGATCTGCAGGCAGCTCTGCTCCAAGAAATGATTCAGAGACCCTGGTTCCTTCCATCTCCTTGTTCTTCAGTCTTCAACATATAGGTTCCACATGGCTACAAAATGGAAAGAGGATGGTGGATCCCACAGGGGAAGAATTTCACAGGTCAGGTCTCGAAGTAGCACACATGACTTCACATCCATTGGCTGGGATGCAGTCATGTATCCACATATCATTAGAAAGAGGCTGGGGAATCGAATATATGTGTATGCCCAGGAAGCAGAGGACATGTATGTGCAATACATGCATGCACCACATGTGTGGTCGTGTACGTACGTGTGTGTGTGTATAATAACAGTGGTTCTCACCACTGTGTCTGGACATGCTTACTTAACATTGTTAATCATTCACTTCATGTATTAAATTTTTTACCTTCTTTCAGTTAAGGGGGATAATTTTCTTCCCAAATCAGGGCTTTTACATTCCATATTCTCCCTAAAATACTTTTCCTTTACTTCCTCTACTTTTTGCTTGGCCAACACCTACCTGTCTTTCAGATCCCAACCTAAAAGTCATTTCCAAATTTGATAACTTAAAAATGGTGTCTTATTTTTTGAACTTATATTACTTTTCTAGTTAGGTTACACATTTACTGGTTTTATTTCCTTTGTAAACTTCCCTTTGCTCATTAAGGCTACAAGTCTAGTGTTTTTCTTCTCAGTTTCTGTGAATTCTTTTTATGTGGAGAAGATGTTGCATTTGCCATATTCATTGTAACCATTTTTTCCAATTTCTCTGCTTTTAGTTTTGTTTATTGTATGATATACAGAATTTTTATATAAATTTTTCTTGTGATTTGATCAATTGCCTTTAATTTTTAAAAGTCCTTCCCCATTCTGAGCTTTGATTTACCTATATTTTCTTTCAGTTTTTCTTTAATGGGATGTCACTTATTTTCCACAAACTCTCTTAGATACTAATGGTTCCTGGAAATGCTTTCTACATCGATAACTCAGCTCCTAGCCCTTACTTCAGAGCATCCTTCTCTTTGGCTTCTCCGGAACAAATGGATACGGTAAGTACAGTATTTTCTTCAGAGTAACACTAGCTATCAATTCTATTTCTTGGTGAATAAGTTTATTTTATGAATTCCAATATGCTTTAATGTCTTCTTGGGTTTCTCAAAAACAGGTATTAGTTGAAAAGTCATGAACTACCATTAAAAGACACTTTACTTTGTTGCTAGACTTCTATAAACAAATGAAGAGAACGAGCTGGAATTTAATTTTATTGTTTTCATGAATAGTTTTCAGACCAGCTGAACAGTGTTCATTGATTACCAATAAGGTATGAAGAAAATCTCCTTCCTTTGTAGAATTAACATAAGCCAAAGGTATAAATTGAAGCCAGCAGTCTCTTTCATTAAGGAAAAAAAAATCAGCAAGTCACAGAGAATAATATTCTCAAATTAATCAAAGTCTAGCTTTAACCAAAATAACAAGCAAAGAAATGAGTTCCTGAGAACTGTATGTCTGGGAATCCAAACATAAGACCCAGAAATTAAATGATGCCATTAACTTTAAGATGAGTTTATACTTATATTTGCAGATGGATTGGTTCTTCATGGGTTCTTTATTTACTTGCTTTCTTATGTCATTAAATATGCTTTGCATAAGTTTTTTTTGTTTTTATATAATAGAGTTGGACAATCGAAATCTCTATAGGATATATATATATATATATATGCAGGTGAGAGATTACATGAAAAAATAAAACTTGATGTGAAAGAAAAAGAAAATTATGACCTTGAGGGTTACAAAAACAACAAGAGAAAAATCCTGGGCATCTAACACGCTTATTTCTACATATATTGTGACATTGATGGCATCGTACCACGATAAAATTGATGTTAAACTTGGCTTTCATTGCCTTATCTCAACTTTAGCTGGATATTCTTTGTTTGAAATTTTAAAGTCCTGACAGACTTTTCCTAAATAACATCCTAATTTCATTAATTCTTATCTATTTTCAATTCCAGGCTTTCCAGAGATTAGCACAACTTATAAAAGAATCTTTATGAAGACATCAGACTCTTCGTAGTTCTCACGGATTTTTTAGATAAATTATTCCTGTGTTTTAGCAGCAAGAGATGATCGTTGGTGTTAGACTTACAGACTGGGTTGTGTCAAACATGTCGCATCTGTAATAATTTAACTGGACAACTTTTAAAGTGCCATTAAATCTACCGGATTGCCAAAATATATTTATAATCCACATACCTTTTGATAAACTTTCAACCTGCAAAAAAAGTATTTTTATTGTGAATTTTATTATAAAGAACTTTGCAGTTGCTCTGTAATTTCCCATAAATTTTCTTTGAAACTAACAGTTATAGGAAATTATTTTGAAAATGTAAGAAATAAGCCCAAAATGATATACAATGTAAACTTTTTCTATTTTTAAGAAAATTTAATGAAAACTTGTTGCAAAAATTATTAGAATTTGACCATCATAAATTATTTCAGTAAGAGTACTACAGATACTATGTTATACCACAAATATCCATTTAAAATAAAATTCTGAAATTAAACATACCTAAAGGCATCAGACCTATTAATTATAAGTAAGAAGGAGAGATGAGCACTGAGAAAAATTTACTACAGCGCTTTTTCATAATACCACACAATGTACAAAAACACATTCTTATCAGTTATGTAATTTGAGTCTACAAGCCCCTTTGAGGTATTTATGATATATTATTTTGATGATTTTTTCTCATCTTTTAAGAGGCTTATTTTTCCCATCTGATTACTAAAGTAATATCGCTTATTTTAAAACTTTCAAACAATCCAGGAAATACAAGGAATAAAGTAAAAACATCCACCTTTTGTCTCATCTCCTCCATGACAATTGCTGTCAGCATTTATCATTCATCCTTTTAGATATTTTTCTATGCATATGCATGTCACATGTACCATAAAAGAACAGGATCTCATTGTGGTAGTGTATCATAAATAACCTGTATCCGTTTTTTAATGCTGGGTAAAAAATTCACATTGTTCAAGACCCAGTAATTGTAAGGTCCTTTAAGGAATTAGGAAATGTATGTAGTTGTCTTTTATGCCATCCTTTGTGTATATAAACACCTGCATCATGGTGATTATACTCCCTAAATCTTGGATGAGATGTTACATCTTCCAACAGGTAAAGTTCTTGAGCAAAATCTCACCTCATAGGTTAGGTCAGCTGACTCGAAGCCCAAATCCCTTCCTCTAAGGTGAGTGAAGCGGTGGTAGCTATTTAGGAGAGACAGGGGACACAAAACCTAGAAGAGGGATAAGAGGGAGAACCTGAGAAGAAAGAGGAAAGTATAAATTAGATTAATAAAAGTAAAATAAGCCTTCCTCTCACTTTATTCAGTAGTTTTCAACAATAACCAAAATTGCTTAGCCTGTATTATATAAATGAGTGCCTTGCTTGTTTGTAAGCCATCAACATAGAGTAGTTAATTTATATTCCTCAGCTTTCAAGCAGGAGGTTGAAACCACAATCTATAGGAATCTGTTTATTCCAAGAAAAACAGTGAGAGAAAGGCAGAAAAACAGGCTGCCCCTTTATTATTCAATATCCATTTTTGTCCACTGAGATTACCATCCCCTGATGCTTTACAGCACCAGAAAACTGAAGTCTCACTTGCTGTCATTGCCATTGTAAATTTTTCCAACCTTTTAAAAAAGCAGTTGGGCAGTATCAAGAAACATTAAAATGTGTACATTCTTTAACAACATATGAGCTCCTTAGGACTGCCTCTGTTGACATCAATTCCAGTTTTCTTCTCATGTCTTTGAGCACTGTAAATGTGAAATGCGGCATCTGCAGAGGCCCTTGCAGGTCCAGCTCCGGGGATGACTTAAGTTTCTTCATTCAGACCTGAGTTAACAGGGGATCAAGGCAGGATGCAAGGCATCCATTCGCTGGCATAGCTCAGGCAGCGTGATTTTACAGCAAGCAGCTTCTCAGTGTTTTCTGCTTCTGGAAGAATGAGATTCTGGGGCTAGAAATTGTTCCCAGAGTCTCTGCCTACTTTTTCAACCATTTTGGAAACCAGAGAATAGATGACAATGAACACTTTTTTGCTTAAACCAGCTAGAGTAGTTTTCATTTTCTGCAACTGAATGCCAAGTGAGCAGGGAGTGTCACAAGTCTCCGAGACCACCCTCAAGCTCAATGGTTCCCTAACAAGACGCTTCTGGAGAGAGGCGGCTCTTTCCTCATCTTGTATTCCCAGCAACTCTCCCAGGAACTGCATATGGTTATGGTTGGCACCTAATTAACGTTTATTGAACTAATTACCTTACTTGTTCTTCTTTACTGAAGTCATGATGGCTATCCATCTTTCTAGCAAATACAAAGTTAGGGTTAATGAACACACACTAATTAACAGGGAAGTAAAGCTACAGAAGCTTCAAATGTTCAGAGAACCCATGGGGGCATTTTTTTTCCAGTCTCCAGATGATTTTTATCATATCCATGCACTAAATTTCTAGTCCCTGGGACTACAAAAGACTGCAAAGTCTGTCTGGCAATTAAGGGGATCTTCACAGTACAAAAGGGAAGAAAACAAGGATAAAATAAATGGATTAGGCAATGTGGACGAGGTGAAAAGTCATAGTCCTATCTTGGCAAATTTTCTAATGACTGATGACAGACACATATAGTGATGTCTTCTAAGGCTAACAAATAACAATAATGGAGCCAAGTGCTTTTCATGCATTACCTAATTTAACACTCAAAACAACTGGAAGCAGAATTATTAGCCCTATTTTACAAATGAGGAAACTGAGGTTCTGGGATGGCCTGAGTAGAGGGTGACCCCAGGGCTGTACCTCCGGTCAGCCAGAGGAGTGGGAGGCAGTACCGGCTGGGGTCCTGGGGGTGGTGGGGTGGGGGGGAACCCAATAGCATCACCACCCATATGTTGTGTGGTAGGGCTCCGAAAAAGGAGAGGCAGAGGAGTGCGATTCTGCAGGAGGTTTAGCAGCACTTAGCAATCCCTCGAGTACAGGCACTCAATTACTCAAGATAAAAACATCTGAATGAAACTCGGACTCTGCAGAGAAGACTCAGAAATATATAGCCATAGATTTGTTATCAATGGTCATCAAGAGGCAAAAATAAATGTGAAAGACTTGTGGTTATGGCAATTATTAGAACATTAAGCTTCAATAATTTTCAACAACCTAGGAAATCTCATAAGTAGGTAGAATTGCTTCAAAGTGTATTACATCTCTATGCTGTAATAAAAAATGCAGTTTATTTGAAATGTAAAATGAAGTAACAAATCTTAACCAGCAGGTGTCAGGCTTACCCTACAATTTCTTTAAAAGTTTGCAGAAAGGATAACATTCTTGATTCTGAGTGATATTACAAAAATCCAAATATATCTCATTTAGCATGAATTATGAATACAATATTATTTAACAATACAATGGCCTGGAGTTTCATGACTAATGTTGACTAAATCTGTTCATTGAACTGCAGGAGTACAATACATTTGGGTATTAAGAGAAATCATCAAGACATTTCTGCACACTAGATATGAAGTATAATATCTAAACCTTTCTAAGTAATAGTGGGTAGAAGGTGATATATTTAAATATTGATTTTCCTATTAACATATTTAATATATTTTGTCTTCCTATGTGAGACCTGTATAATTTTATATTTCATATCCTGTTTCATTTAATTCTTTTAAAAAGTTTAAGCTTTTATTCATTCTAGAAAAATATTAAAATTTATTTTTAACTCTTTAGAAAGGTTAATATGTGCTTTCAATTTTTACAATATTTTAAAGTATATTTTAATACGGTTCAAAATTAAAATGGCAAATCCCATTGGATAATCATGGTAAATTTATGTTTACTCTCAAAATATTTGCTAAATCTAGCACAATAGATAACACATTTTTGTCCATGGACTTTGTTTACATCAAAATAGCCTCTGGCTTCACTAACCAGCACAGTAAGTTCACAAGCCTGCCCCTCCCCAGCAGTGTGCGGGGCACTTGGGAGAAGGGCCCGTACCTGCCCCCCAGAGCACGTACCCTTGTTACAGACACCAGACCAACAGACAGAGTCTGATGTCCCTAGGAATTTCCTAAATATGATCACACGTACACTCCCAGCAAAAGGCATACACTGTCAAAGTAGAAAATGGTAGCACATGTGAGTTGTGGGTGAGGAATGGTCCGCTAGGCACTCAGTCACTCTCCCCGCCTCACTCCGTAGCCCCACCCCCATACTCTCACACCTCCAGCCTTCAAAACTCAGGTCATTAAAACTTGTATCTCAGAAAAGTTTCCTGTGCCTAGCTATCAGAGTTCCTTTTAATAATAGAACCAGAAAATTCTCACTCTATCAGTGCCAGGAGTCTAATAAATGCATGCCATGATAAAAACATAAGGTAACACATACATCTCAAATGTCAGTTAACAAAAATCAGCAGACTGACTGGGCCACGTTGTTACAAAGGTCAGTGGTACAGACTACAAGTGCAGTGTTGGGCAGTCTGCTGGTGAGAATAGCTAAGGAAGATTTCCCCATGGTGAGGAAGGTGAGCTGGAGTGGAGATGGTGGGGAAGAGTCAGAGAAAAAGAAGGAAAAGGAGAAGAGCCACATTTCTGCTGGGAAAGAGACATGAGAAAACACAAAAGAACTTTAATTATTATGCAACATTTAGAAGATCTTTCACCTAATTTAATTTTTAAAATATGTAATATGCCCTTTACTGCCCACTGATCTAGTGTCCAAAATAAGCCGGTTGTATCCAATGATCTTCCAAGATCCTACTTGTGCTAACCCTCCACAGTTGATCCCATTGTTAGGGCTGAACTGTGCCCCTGGCCCCTACTACCAATTTATATGTTGAAGCTCTCATTCCAAGTACCTCAGGAGACCTTATTCAGAAATCGGGTTGTTGCAGATGTAGTTAGTTGAGCCACCCTGGAGTAGGGTGGGCTGCTAACCCAGCATGACTGACGCCCTTATAAAGGGGAAATCTGGACATGACACACTCAGAGAATGCCACGTGAAAGCTGGGTTGATGCTGCCACAAGTCAAGGACCTACTGGATCCCAGGAGAGAGGCCTGGGGCACATCTTTCCCTAGCACCTTCCAAGGGGGACTGGTCCTGCTGATACTTTGATCTTGTATTTTTAGCCTCCAGAACTATGAGTCAAGTTTCCATTTAAGCCACTCAGTTTGTGGTCCTTTGTTACAATAACCCAAGGAAACTAATAATACACCTCAAACAAAATTAATTGTCTTTATCTAAATATTTTATATGTACGTGCATAAACAGATACAGTGAAATCCAACTTAAGTATTTAAATGTAGACAACACATTAGAATTGCAGATTGGGGGGAATTATTTCGTGCAGAGGCTGTATAAATTCAAAGACTAGATAAATCCTCTTTTACCAATTTAAACTGAAGTGTGGCTGCTGATGGAGCCCAGCAGCAAGGGGCTCCATCAAATAACCAAGGGGACCAGAGGAGGCTGCTCTCTAGGCTTCGAACCCTGCGGAGGGCTGGTTGCGCGGCTGCTCTAACCTCCCGCTGTTTGGAACAGCAGCTGGCTCTCTGCATTCACGGCCCTCCTGAGTCACTCTTCTCGTGCTTGGTCAAACAGCGCCTCCATTGGCACATGGAGCCCCACGTGTGGCAGAACTGGGCTATCCTCTCTGACTGCTCACCCGAGAGAAGGTCCAGACTCTTCCTGGCCCTGCTCTATCTATGACTCTCCATCTTGGGTGGCAGTACTGGGCTTATCTGAAAACACCATCCATGTTCTGTTTATTTGGTGACTAATTTCAGTGACTCTCCTATTTCCAAAAAGAGCTTGAGGTGACTCAAAACAAAACCACCAATGCAATATACAGACCATGTATCACTCGAAACCTATCTGATGCTATTAACAAATGTCTCCCTAATAAATTTAATTAAAAAAAAAAACCCTGGCCAACATGAACATTATGAACTATACAGTCTAAAACTGACAGGGTAGTTCCACATTCTAGAAAGTCTGCTTTTTTGGAATTGACAGGTCTTCTCAGATACCTAGTGGACATGTACACCTGCCTGTGCTATTAGAACACATGTGCTTTCAGACTTTGAGATAATAGGTTTCATCTGCCATGACATTATCCTTTACATACAGCAGACAATCAGGGGCAAATTGCTCAATGTAAATGGCAGGGGAAAAATAGGGAGCAAATGTTCTCATTTCTTATTCTTGTGGGCTGACCGTATTTCCTTTCAACAGGCCCAGTAATGCAACATGACTCCCTACATGGGAAAACTCACTTTGTGAAAATGTTTTCTTTTTTGTGTGTTTCTAATTTGTTTTTGTACAAACTCTAAAGATGATAGAACTTATAAAAAATATGAGACAGAAAAAATTGAGATAATAGACACAAAAATATCAGGAAAACAGGAGTGTAAAAGGACAGGAGAAATTTAAGTAATTGAGTAAATAATTTTTTCTAGAGAAATAACCATTTAAGCACTACAACTCCTTATAAGGTATTTATACAGAGAAATATAATTAGAAAAAATGTAGGGATAGGGGAGTGACTTAAAATTTTTTGAATTTTTGATAGATTAATTTTTCAGAAAAATTTAAAAGAAAACATCAGAGTCCAAGAATTTTGGTGAGAACAAAAATACTCATAGGCCTTTTCTGTAAAAGATTGTCTGAATTCTCCCAGTGTCCCCAAACAAACAAACCGGCAAACAGAAAACCAGAACCATTTCTTCAAAAGACATCTATACGGCAGGGGTACACTAATCACAATTCCATTTATACCGTGTTCAAGCTACTCCATAGCAACACGGGATGCTATTCTAAAAGCTGCATTGCATTGCTTCCTCACCAAAAGGAAAACTTCTCGGTCCTTCCTCATAGCAGCACACTGCACTAAAGTGACTGTGTTGCTATGTGTGCGTGGAGGGGCGGGGAGCACAGACTGGAAGAGATTAGCCAAAGAACATACACGCATATATGCATAGCTCATGGACACAGACAACAATGCAGTGAAGGCCAGAGGGAGGGGCAGGAGCTGTGTGGAGGTGGGCAAAGGGGATGGGTAATGGAGGACATCTGGGGTAGTCCTCCAACAATAATAAAAAAAAATGTTACTCAATTGCTCTGATGTAAGCTGATTCCTCTGTACTGGGAACCATGAGTCAGGGCAAGGATGACACTATGTTCTAGACAAATGGTTTCTGGAACCATACTGCCTTAGTCAGTTTGGGCTCCTACAGCGAAACACCATAGGCTAAGTGCTTAAACAACAGACAATTATTCCTCATAGATCTGGAGGCTGGAAAGCCCAAGATCAGAGAGCCAGCATGGCCAGCTTCTGGTGAGATCCCTCCTCCTAGCTTATAAAGGCCTGCCTTCCCACTGGATCCTCATATGGCCTCATATGGGGGTGGGGGGTGGGGGGGGAGAGAGAGAGAGAGATCGATACTCTTAACTCTTCTTATAAGGACACCAATTCCATCACGAGGGTTCCATCTTTATGACCTAACTACTTGCTACCCCAACCTCCTAATACCATCACATTGCAGGGTAGGGCTTCAACCTGCGAGTTTTGGGGGACACAACTCAGTCCATAGCACAGATACAGTATTCACCCAGTTTTGCCTGCCCCTTCGAGGTCCTCTCCCATGTAAATTACTTATGGGTGCACAGCTGGCACACCAACCCCATAGGTTTTGATGGGGTTGCTAAAATGGTACACATGCTATCTCAAACATGGTGGCATGTTGTATACATTTGTGTACAGGGCTTTACAGTGAACATTTATATAACATACAGTCAGCCTGTTCATACGCAAGACTACAAGCACTTGAGGAAAGGACTACAATGCCCATTTTGTAAATGAAGAGCAACTCAAATGGCAGGAATACACAGGTGGCAGGAGAGAGGTATCCATGGCAGACCAGCCAGAGGGCACTGGCAGAACCCACAACACACAGATAACACTCTCAGTCCTGATTGATTCTGCAGGTGAAGGTCCAGCTACTCTGCCACCACAGAATGCCAGGCCTGGGGGATAGGGGTTCCTTATATTCCACTCCAGGCTGTAGATATTGAATGTAATTCAATGAGAAGTGCAGAGAAATTCATGGAGCTCGAGGAGTCCTTGCTCTCTGTCATTCGGCTTTACTCAACAACATGGCAAGTGCCCGTGCTCTTGCAACCCCAGAAAACCATTCTGCAGCTGCAGTTCTCTATGGTATTGCCAGAAGTGCATCTCGTCACTAGAATAAGCCCACATGACTACTGATATTTGGAACCTAAACTTAAGTCAGCATTCCTGGCATCTAAGTTATCAAGTTGTTTCAGGATAAATCTCAAAGGGCTTTGATCATCCAGGTTCCTTAAATAGGTTACAAAGAGGCCCTCGATGGCACTTGCAGTAGTGAGGGTATCATTAAAGGAAATGTTAAGAAATGTCCAGTGCACTCACACAAAGGGATCAGAAGAATTATATCTTCTGTCCAAAACCATTATTGATGATGAACTTCAGATGGCCCACCAGATTCTCATTTTTTCTAATAACGGTGACAAGCTGCACTAATCCACTATGCCTTATGCAATCTCGCTTGTGAGACTATCCTAAAACGGTTAGGCAGAGTCTTGCTAAAACCCAAACAAAGTGAGATAAAACCCCAAACATAAATAGTACCTTGGCTTTACTGTCACACTGTTATGTGTTGTGATCTGAGAGCAATGACGGGCCAAGCAGGCCACCATCAAACAATGAGTAGATCAAACTTCTCTGTGCCAACCCCGCTCCAGAATGGGTAGAGCATGGAGCTGCAGCAACTCTCAAATCCTTTAACTGAATCAAAGAATTGCAATGGGTAGAAATAAAATCAATTTTTTATTTTGTAAAATTCTTTAGACTGATTTATGATGTAAATTCATTACATTTTTATTGTTGCCGATATTTATTCTTACTATAATCCTGTCACTGAAAAGTCATTCATCATGCCTAACGTTTTTATTAATCATCCACCATAAATAACCCATGGAAGAAGAGTCACTCTCCAATTTGTTTTATAGCTTTAAAAAAAGCCATCCTAATTGTTCTCTAAATGAACTGTCACAATAAATTATGCAATATTCCTAAATTGTTAGACAAATCTGGCATATTTATTTTATAGTAAATTAAAATGTATGCATTAGACTCGATGTTCCCACTTATTTTCAATATTAGTTTCACTGGTCCAAAATACTACATCTAATCCATTCTAAACCCCATGAATTATATGGCTAGTTTCTTGTGATGACATTGAAGAGCCAATCATCCTGAAGCTCATAAAACATTGCCCAAATCACCACTTCCTCATAGGGGTGCTGGTGATCTATAGTTATCTCAATGTTCAGGATGATACAGGTTGACAGTTAATGCAACAAATGCAAAATAGTCTCACTCTAAAACTATCAATAGGCATTTGTAGATATTAAAATTATTGATTCCATTTAAAAGTTGCACTCAGTTGACTAGAGTATGAGGTGAAGATACACATACCCCCCTTCTTAAATTCCTGCTTCTTGTCACTGCACAGTCCCACCTCTAGACCTGCGCAGGAGCTCATGGCTCTAACTGCAACTCCAGACCAAGCTGCAACTCTGAGAGGCCTCCTGGCTTTTGAGGGGCTCTGAAGAGATCCCCAGGGGTGACCCACAGGAGGGTGGGAACCTTTGACAGGACTGGGTCAGGTATAACAACTGCCTCAGCACTAGAAAGTAGCAGGTGTTTGGTAAAGTGGAGATGATGAGAGGACAGTGGAGGAGTCATTCCAGCCCCAAATCCAGGCTTCAACCGGGTGCCACCATGAGAGGCTGTGTGGTTAGAGGGAAGTTAAGGGCAGTGGCAAATGCCCACTACATTCTCCCATCCCCCTCAACCCTGACAACTGTAGTCAGGGGCCATGAAGCAGCTGGAACACGAAGCAGGACAGAACCCTCCTGATCCCAGGTGACCTTGGGCACCCAGAATATCCCAGTACCTTGCACCTTTGGTCTTCAGCCTTTGGCCCTCAGGCACTGACTGCAGAGGGGTCCACTTAGACCATGGCCTTCTGCCAACTGAAGTGAGACTCTGGTGGAGCCAGGAGCAGGCATGTCATTGAGGAAAGTGGGGGTGGTTAAGCAAGGAATTTGACAGCACATCAGCCTCTTAGAAGCTGCCAATCCTGATTGGCTCGTGTGACTTCTACAATTAAATGCATTTGTAAGTAGATCTCACAAATACAAAGAAAGGTATTTTCATACAAAATGCTGGTATCAAAAATTTGGCAACCCTTAAATTATGTAACTTCTATGACCTGTCTGTCATATCACATTTTTAATATTAGGTTAGATGCCTACTGTTTGAAGGAAAACTATGCCTGAGTCAGACTCTTACAAGAAATGAATCAAGTTGACCATTTAAGCATGTGGTATTTGGGAAATGCCCTGGAAGTCAAGCCAACAGGAATGACGTCTGAGGGCTGCAGCCTGGCTTCCAACAAGTCTCTCAGATCCTTCCAGTAATGGCTTCAGTTCCTCCTTCCCCCTGGCTCTTCTCATAGGTCTTCCCATTACATTATGAAAAGAAAGCAAATACCAATCTCAAGAAAAATAAATAGCATGAGAGTAAATACAAGTGCAAATAATAAAGGGAGATAGAAAACCAAGTAAATAAACCAGAACTAGATACTTTAAAACCAAAGCATCTAGTGCTGGAAAAAGTACCCAGGAATTTCAACATACCAATGATGCCTAGCTGATAAACAAGTGTAAGGCAGGGTCCGGGGGTATCATTTCCCCAGGAATGACTGTTTTGGTGCTCTCTGGTAATACTAACACCTTCAGAACTGTTTTGGGTTCTCCTGAATTCCTAGTGCCCTCAGGGATGGGGGTCCAGTGCTAGGTGAATGACAGGCTGGTAAATGCCTCAGAGATGACAAGCAGTTCTCTTCCAAGTGAACTCATTATCTACCATGTGTCTTATGGGCAATAAGCAATAGTGGCCTTTTAATGTAGTTAAATGTAATAGTCATGTAATAGGAGAAGATCCCTAAAGACTAGATGGGTGTTCCCATTTCATGTTTGGTCCATTTTCAGTAATTAGTACTACAGGCCAAAGCACACACAGCATTACAAATCACTGCACTCAGTCACAAGACAGATCTGCAGGGTCCTTTCACGCGCTGCTCCGTTTTCTCCCTGCCATCGTTGGCCAACATCATCACACTTATCAGCAGTTCTTAACTGCTCTCCTGAGTCACCTTAGCCTACATTCCATACTTTAAGCAGCAAATTATAATTTTTATTCAGCTTGAGAAAAGTGGCCCATTTAGTTCATAAATACAATCACAGGATTCCTCAGATTTTAAGGATGGTTAATTTCAAGACAACTTTAAAATTCCTATTATAGCAAAAAGAAAGGCTCACTGCAATTAATAGTACAAAGTGCTCTCCCTCCGGAGAGCACGCCTGCCTTTTCCTTCCTCCCCTACTTCCCCCACAGGCACACATCTCCTAAACTCTGAGGGACCCCACTAGACTTGCAACCAGGGGAGCAGTGGGCAGCAGCAGCTCTTCCCAGGCTAACCTCCTGAACTTGTCTCCAAAGCCCACTTTTTTCCCACTTTCCAGTGAGCTAAAGCAACCCTGCCTCACCTCATTTCTTTCCTATAACATTTTCAGAGAACCAAAGAGCCCAGGCTGGGCTCTCCTGTTGTTTCTTCTATGTTAAGCCCTTCCTCGTTTCACTGCCTCCAGCTTTAATAAATGCACCCTCAATCGAAAGAAAGAAAGGAAGGAAGGAAGGAAGGAAGGAAGGAAGGAAGGAAGGAAGGAAGGAAGGAAGGAAGGAAGGAAGGAAGGAAGGAAAAAGAAAAGAAAGAAAGGGAGGGAGGGAGGAAAAATAAATAGGGAAAAAGAGAAAGAAATTAATAGCAGAAATGCTCTATTACAATAGAGAATCCATAAACTATGATACTGAAGAATAGCCACTAACTATTCCTTAACTTTGTCCTTCAAAAATTTGTATGCATTTGGTTGATTCATCCACATTTATGATCAGCTTTGCCTTTTTGTCAGCTGACCCAAATCAGGGAGAAACATGGTGGTAACAGATCGGAAACACTCCTTCAGGAAGAAAAGCAGACTCAATACCAGACAGATCGAGGCCAAAGTCTGAATGGCATTTCAGACCAACCAAGTGACTGATGGTATCCGTATTTTAAAGTGCCTGCCTCCAAGATAATCCAATGTGGAATTCCAGCACCAACTACCAGCATGTAATTAAACAAAATTTACTGGTATCTATGTATGCTAGAATCTCTAGTAGATTAAATTGAAAAGACCACTAAAGAGAAGCTGCAGGGCTTATAAAAGCCTGCGGAGCAGGTGTGGTCCAAATGAAGAAACCTATTCCTCCAGCCACATAAATGCAGTTATATTATAGCCACCACATGGTCCACAAGTGAGGGAAACTGCTGATAAGCATACTCATCCATAATGGAGAACAAACCAAGCACATTCGTTCCTGCAATTACAGGTAGAAATGTTATCAGTGATTTGGGAGGTGGAAGGTGGGATCATACTGAAGGTGAGAATATTTTGGCCTGTGCCTTTTGTGAGTGGGTATAAGAGTTCCAATGTGTTGAGTAACTTCATTCCTCGCATTGACTCAAGCCACAATCATAGAAGTATCAGAAGTAAACTTCAGTTCCCACTTTAGTCCTTTCCTATGGCGACAATCCACTAGTAGATGTCCAGGGCCTTCATGCTTCTCACTTTGTGGTCTCTCAGGGCAGGACCTGGGCTTTGGACAGCAGCTCCCTGATGTATTCAAACATCACCTCACTGAGGGGAAGGCCTGAGAAAGGAAGCATACAACAGGGCTTCTTAGCCTCCTAGTGTCCTTCAAATCTTACCAGATGAAAACCAGCTCCTTCCACCTACTACCAGGCCAGCATCTCATTCTCATCATCCTTGCCTGTCAGTCTCCTAAACTATCCAAAGGGCTCCTACTCCCGTCAGCCTCCTCACCCTCCGATCTCCCTGCGCTGACCACACACCAGGGCTTCTTCCCAGCCTCTGCCCTGCCAAGAGCTCCCCTGTCCACACCAAGACTTTGGTGTCACATGTATTGACAAGATAAAAAGAAAAATTATAACACTTTCTATCCTCTTAGTTCTAGTCAATAACTACTCATAAAAGAGAGGTTTGAAAATCACAATTCAACTTTCCAAGTTTACTTTGGACTTTTCTCATCATGCAGATTTCTCAGGTTATTCCTGCTGAGGTTGCAGCGAAGCCACAGAAGCTCACCTGGACTTGAGGGGTCCTCAGCTCTGAACGACATTCAAAGTGGGTGCTGTCAAGTGTTATCCTTGTGGGCCATGCTCTGGGAGATCATGTTGGCTTTTCTGGTTGCTTGTTTTCCCACTTGTTGACCAGTGATTTGTTTCTTTGATTAGTTTTATCAGTGAACTTTGACCTCCTCTTTCGTATAACAGCTAAGTAGATACTATGCCTTCTGTCCTTCCCAAAGATATTATACACTAACAAAACAAAACAAAACAAAACAAAACTCCTTCAAGCTATGTACGTGACATAACTTTTCCAGAATCTAAGGTAAAGCACCTGCGAAGTCAAATTTATACAAAGCAGCCCCCTCTGGGACTCAGCTCATTTCCTCAGTCAGCTCCCCGCACCTCTCACAAGAAGAACCCTTTCTCTAACCTTCCTACGCAAATGTCCAGCCACTTTCAGGAAGTCCTACACACAGGAGGTGATTTGAAGATTCATCCCTTCTCCTACCAGTATTCACGCCCTGAAATCTGTATCACTGTCTGCAATGAAGCCCCGAGGAGAGGGAGACTTGGCTGCAACGCCCATTAATGTCCCAGGGTGGGAAACTGTCCAGGAGAGTGGAGCTTTGGTGTGGTCTCACAGGGAGGTCCAGGAAGGGCGTGCTCCTTCAAGCTGGGTCTTCTGCCCTACACGACTTGCAGGCACACCATTTGCTCTCCTTCTTTTTGCAGCTGGCTAACCAACTAGACCACACACATGCACACATACACCTCCACAGAACCAACATCAATGCTCAATCTAAACCATAATGAGGAAGGGAGTATTTTCCTAATACTGACTCAGACTTTTTAAGAAGCTTTGTTGTCTCCTCAGCAAGTCACAAGATTATAGAGAAGTGTTTGCTTCCTTTTGTTCCTCCCCAGCCTCCTTCCTAATTGTACCCTTTTAAACTCCCAGGAACAAGGAAAAAGCCAAATGTAGGGTCACATGCCTGTGATTGTCCTCTTCCAGGAAGGAGGTAAGGTCAGAACCTCCACTGTCCCATTCACCCTCTGTCAAAAGAGGCTGAATTTAGGAAAGGGACGCTGGAGAATAACACCTGGCCTGTATGAGTCACCAAGTAAAATCCTGCTGTAGTTCAACACGTAGTTGAACTACAAAATCCTTTGTAGTTCAAAACAAGCAGCTACCTTACTATGTATGTATCCACCTATATTCTCCAGACTCTCCAACATAAGTCAAGACTATTTAATGAGCACAAACATCAATAAAACTTTTAATAAATGGATAAATATTCTTCCCACCCACATATATCTTTTTGCCAATGAAAACCAATGTAGGGGCTACTTAAAGTTCTAGACTAATGGATATTTTTTTTCTTTTATCCATATGACTTAAAACTGTGTTTCTCATGGGTATCATGTGGGATCAACTGGAGAGGCTATAAAAATTGCTGCCACTGGACCACTCTACTCAGGAGGTCTGGGATGAGTTATCTTCCCTGGTTAAGCCAAAGGAGGCAGTTTGTCCAGTCACAGGAAACTGCAGGTGCTCAGCAGACCAGGGGAGCTGGAAAAACTGCAAACATTATGTTCATTCCTAAATGGTTGGTTTATCTGCCCTCCGAGTGCCATACATTCAACAGAAAAAATAAACAAGAGCTATTCTAAGAAGTAACCATATAATTAGGAGGTTATAACTACACAGTGGAAAGAAACACAATGAGAGAACAATGGACTTTGTGGATTAATAAGCAATACAAAGCTAAGCTTTGTGCAGTTACAGACTGATAAAATGAGTACATCAGACTGGCTCAAAAAAAAAAAAAATCCTGATTTCTGCAACTGAAGAAAATCACTGGGTTTCAAATCAAATCTGAGATTTTGCTTATACTACTCAAACGAGCATAACCATTCAGCAGGCTCTATATGATGTGACTGTTCTGATATTTTTTCTTTTTACTCTATTTACAATTCTCAGGAAGAACTTTAAAAATTAATAAACTATAAATATGACATGGTATATATGTCTATTATTCATTTATCAAGTAAAATTTTCTTGAGGACAAAGACACAAAGATTGTTGAAAGGAGGTCATGTGGTCATGCTGCCTACAATGTAATGGAGGAGATGAAGGAAAACAAATCAAGGTTAGGTGTCAAAATAGAGACAAGGTACATGGTTTGGGTGAAGTATTCAAGAAGAAGTCATGTTGGGGAGGCCAGAGGAGACCCAGCCTAAACTGAGTCTTGTAGACAATGTTTGCCAAGGAGTGAGCAAGGGGAAGAACTAAAGGAACACAGAGGTGTGAATTCTCATGTCAAGAAATTCAGACTGCTAGGACATGGGACATTAAGGGACACTGGCTGGAGGCTAACCTGGAGGTAGAGACAGGGCCTGTTCATGTTTGAAATTTAGATATTTTCCTGAAGGCACTATGAATCCATCTGAGGATTTTTTGCAGACATGTTGAAATATAAATTGTTTAAAAAGAAAATCTGAGGAGGCTTGGAGAATGGATTGGCAGAAACACAAAGAGAAGGTCCTTCCAGAAGGGAAGATGGGGATGGGGGGTTTGTATTCAGAGATGTCTAAGTGAAGGGTGGGCAGTGCCAGTGACCAGCTAGATGACAGGGGAAAGGCAGGCGGATGAATCTGAGATAACACCCACATTTGTGATGTGCATAGCTGAGACACACAGGCAGAAGAGCAAGTACAGCTCCTGAGTTCTTCTTTGGGACATACTGGGCTCAAGTTTCCTGAATCACAGCAATTAAGATATTTGGTAGATTACATATAAGGGTCTGAACTCAGGTAGATGTGTAAAAGAAGTAATGGTTTAGGGCAAAGATAAGATTTAAAATATTAACAACTGGCATGAACAGTCGGGCATAGACACTGACTAATCAGAAGAGAGGCCTGATGGACCAGAAAGGATCCCAGCAATAAACAACTAGCATGACCATATGCGCACACGCCAACACGACCGTGGTACTGACAGTCATCCGAATGGATGAGAGCCCTCAGAGAGAAAAGAAGGGAACAGGCCACAGGACAGGCAGGGCACCTACAGTGGGGGTTCGTACAAAGGAAAAGAACCTGCAGAAGGAAGATGAGAAGGAACTGTCCAAGAGGTTTTGATTTCTAATTTCATGTTTCTGCATATTTTAATCATGCTGGAACACAGGGGACCAGATAGCTTCAGATGGGGAGGAGTGGTAGAATGGACTATTGAGGAGATGTCAACACCCGTTTCAAGGCCAAACTGTTTGTGCTGGAGGTGTCTACTGGGACCTGGGCAAGTACTCAGGTGTACCAGCAAGAATGAAGTCGGAAATTTCAGAAAGGAGGATGACTCCAGCACAAGTTAGGAGCCTAGGGGGGAATGCTCTTCCCAGAAGTGGCCTTCTGCCAATGATAGTGTCTCCAGCCATGCTTAAGCAGGACAGGGATGCATGAATGGGAGACATCGAAATGGAACCGACCCTCACTGAGGGCATTTCCCACTGTCTGTCACACCAAACCTCACTGGGCAGCTGCCCCACCTGCCCATCTCCCTCCTCCCCAGATAAAACAGACAACTATCCCACTCACCTGCCTGGGCTCAATGCAAGGCTCTCTGAGTTCTTGACTTTATCTCAAGCCTATAAAATCTCTTCCCTGTAACCTTTCTCCATTCAGACTTCTCTTCGGTAACCGAGGATTAAAAGCAAGTTTCCCACACCTGCCTCAAGTGTATTAAAGACAATGTGAGAACATTCTGCGGTTCTCTGAGATTTTGAAAAGGAGCAAAAGGAGAGTCTGAAGGTGAATGCAGAATAGCCTGAATAAAATAAAAGGAATATAATATTGTAGAATTATTTGAGAGAGGACAAGATTAAATCTTTGATAAAACAGGTGAAATTTTAGTGTTCGAGTGCAACTGTAAAGAATGCTTATTAAATACTTGAAAATCTAATGAAAGAAGGCTTGGGTTTTCTGAAAGAAAGCCAGACTGTAAAGTTCTTAGAGCTAAAATGTGTTAATTGAGATGCCAGAAAAAGTGAGGTTAAAATACGATTTCTAATTTCAACCTTTTAGGGGAAAATCATGCTTTGATTCACTTGTAAACCAAATCCCATGCACCCACTACAGATCTTGGCAGGGGACCTGTCCGTCCACGTATTCAGGCTATCACACCCCTCTAGGGCCCTGCTTCCACCAGCCTCCTGACCTTTCATGTGGTGTGATGAGTGAGGGCAGCCACAACCACCTAGGGCAACCCGAAGCAGCCACATGCGGCAGCGTGGCTCTGCCCAGAGCATGCTCAGTCCGGTCCTGACCCACTTGAATGGGTCCGAACTTGGGGCAGGGGGTCTGCGGCGCTATTTTGTCTCGTTTGTCAAAGATCGAGAGGAACTGGGAGCTGCCAAAAGCGTCTACTCTAGGGAACAGCAGTCCCTAACCGGCGGCGGAACAGGACCAGTCTGGCTGCAGGAGCCACAACCGTCAGTACATGGAATATACCTTCCCGGGTTTTGGCAGCAACCGTAGAAGAGAGGGAGGTGCTGGACTAAAAGGACCGCTGGGGGGCGTGCTCAAGGGGCGGGCCTAGAAGATCAAGAGAAAACCGGCTGGGTCCTGGCCCCTGAAATTGACAGCCTCTGGCAAATCTGAAGGAAAAAAAAAAAAGGAGGTTGGGGGACGCCCTCAGTGCAAGATCTGGCCGCCAGACACACGCGGCCGTTTTAGACTAACTCATCTTTTTTATTTAAAAAGCTCCATTTTGTAATTAGAACAAAACTTAGAAACTAGAAATAATAAAAAAAAAGAAAGAAAATTTAGAATCCCTAGAACCACACCACTCAGAAGCCACCAGTGAACGTCTTGCGTATTTTTGTCCAGCCTCTTTTGTGTGGGATTTAGAACTGACAGCGGAGAAACCAGGGAAGGCCTGTTAAACTTTTGATCACAAGGTGGCCTGACAGAGGGCCTTGGAAACAGGGTAGGTTCACGGGTTGTGTGGTTGGTTATCTTCTGTACCAAGATGGGATTCTAAGAAACCTATTTCTGGGTGTCCCCGAACAACTATGCGACACGACACTCAGAAAAGTTACGGTGGAAACCTTGGTTGCGAATGCCTCTCAATTATCAGTCACGTTGCCTATGCGCTACAGCATCAGAAATCTGTGTCCTCTGCTCTGGCACTAACTTCGGAGTGCTGCAGCGGGGCCCGGGGGGGCCACCAAGTCCCGCCCCAGAGGCTACGTGGACTGAATGAGGGACTGCTAGGCACACACAACCCGCCTCCTCCTTTGCGGGTGGATCCAGGCTCCCACAAGTTCCTGCAACACCGCCTTTCCCCGGTGGCTGCTGCGAAAACCCGGCGGAGACACCCCGCCCGGTTCCGCGCCTCCGCACCACTGGGCGAGCCGCACTGGGCATGCTCAGCACCAGCCAGCTCCAGCTCCAGTGGGTGGGAAGCGCTGCACTCCCCGCCGGCCGCCCGCGGCGCAGCCGGCTAAGCTGCAGGGGCTGGCGGAGGCAGCTCCTCCGCAGTAGGTGCTGCCAGCCGTCAGAGGCCGAGCGCGGCGCAGCGGCAGCACTGAGGTTGGCCATGGCGAGGAGCGCACGGCGGCCACCTGAGTGGCGCGGCAGCGTCAGGTTAGCTGGGGCACCCGGCAAGCCGGGGCCGCGGGTAGCTGAGAGCACCGCACCGGGTGGGCGGTAGAGTCGTGGCTGCGGCTATCTCCCCGGAACTTTATCTGGCGCTTAACCTGGCGGAGCCCACGTTGCAGCCTGAGCGCTTGGGAGGAGGCGAGATCCTGGCAGCAGGCTCCTGGGGTCGCAGGATGTTTCAAGATCAGTGCAGGGCGGGACCCGGTGGGGGTGGATGGACTAGGGGACAGCAGCCTCTCAGGCTCATACCACAAGCTTCCTACGGCGTGGAACGTGGTGTCTACCGCGCGCGACCGAGGAGCCTCGCTGGTCTACCGGGGGAAGGGGCGCAAAGGCGCGACGGGGGCTTTCGCCTGACTCCAGGTTGTTCGGGTCACCGTGCCTCAGTTTCCCCGAAACAGATGGTAGGGTTTACTTTCCTGTCCCGGAAGCCCCTGAGTTCGGGTTCCGGGTCCGTACCCTCGAGAGCGCGCTGTCTTGATGCTGCGGGAGTGCGGGAAGCTGTGAGTGCCTCGAGCCGCAGCCTCGCGACTGGAGCACTCAAGAGTTTGTCGCATTTGACTCTATAGCAAGTTCGCATCGAATTGCTTCGTGGCTTGGAAAGGGAAACGTGCATCCTTGGCTTAAAAAAACAAAGTAATTGCAGAGTTGATTTATTTTACGCTCGACCGTTAACCTGCCTTCCCCTCCAAAAAACTGCAGCATGCAAGCATGCAAGTTGCAAGATTTATAAAGCAAGCTAGCAAAAAAGGGTTTGCAGGTCTATTATCTGCTCACACTGTAGAAAATAATATATTATGGTTGTACTACCATTGTTTTTAAAGATACTTGTTACAGACAAGTTTGGTTACTGTAGCAATATTTATTGTGTTATCTTGGCTTTATATTAAGAAGTTGGAAAGCCTACCATTACTGAAGCTCAATGTTTTTTGTAAAGTTTTCTCACTTTTGTTTCTAGATGAAACACATTTTTTTTCAGTTGCTACTATGCTGAACATAGTAAAATTATTCAAGATGAAATGCAAGATGAAAGGAGATTCATTTTCAGAAGAGTAAGTTAGAACAATGTAGTTCTTCTGGCATTTTACTTTTACAAAAGCAATTTATAGATTCCACTGCGATTTCTACTCTTGATTTCTCCTAAAACATTTAGTACCATTACCATTCTTAGGCTTATTGGACCTAGTAAGAACAAGGTTAACAATCCTTGCTTCAGTAGGAACTAGTTCTGTCTCTAACCAAAGCTATATTCTCAACCTTATTTCCATAAGTACCACTTAATGTTTTGTTTATTAAGCTTATTACAAAACTTTTGGTTTGCATTCTTGAAAGACTTTAATAGACTTTAGAGGTGCATTGACTTTTCATTGGGTTGTGACTAGGTTTTAATGTTTGTTCTTGCCGGCTATGGCTGCGGCTGTAATTCCAGATGCCCTGGATGGTTTCCGCAAGTGGAGTCTATGCTGTGCCTATACAGAACCAAGATCTTATAAAAGGAAAGGCTTGAAATGTCCAGACAATAGCAACGAATGATTTCTATTTCTACAAGTTAGGCCTGTAATCTCCCGTTTTAGCCAGATAATTTGATGTTCATTGTTCCTAAACCCATTTCCGAATACATTTATAGAATAATTTAGACATTTGAAAAACCCAATACAAATATGCAGAAATTTTGTTTCCCTTTTCCATAAAAATGCATCAGGTTAAAATCTACCATGAAGCAATGCGTATGTGCACAGCGCATCCTGTACAGCAGGTCTAGTGTTCTTGGGCTGCGTTCCCAAATGGAAGTTAGCACTGTCTCCCCTCACCCTTGGGTTTTTCCTGACTTAGAGGAAGCAACTAAACTTAGTTTTCCCTTGGTGAATGTGAAGTTTAATACAGATCAATAGGCCCCTTTTGGGTCTGAAAATCATATATATATATTAGTTAGGAAAGAGTGAAACAATGAAATTTTAGCAAAAGACGTATTTAAACACCACTCTTGGCTTCAAGAATGCCACATTCTCCTCACCTAAAACCAACAAAACCAATAGGGTTTAGATTGAAGTGGGGTTTTATTATTGCTAATGAAGAAAAAAATAGCAAAGTAGATATTGTATTCAAACTAGGAAACAGGTAATTTCTTCTCTTTTGTACCTAACTATCGGGTTTTTGCAGCTCAACTGCCAAGCACATATTTTTTGTTTTGTTTTCTTTCGATGTGGTTAGGTTTCTATACTGTATGGTGTTACTAGTGACATTAGATATTCATAGCAAACTATTGCCTTTAAAAACAGATCTTCCCCCATTCATGTGACCTTAATCTATTTAACTCCGTGTTTGGCTTGCAATTTAAATATTCGAGGCTGTGTAAACTTTGCTTCATTGGGCTTTCTGTTCTATTTTTCTAATGCAGGAACCTCTAGATACTGGAATAAATATTGTGGCAAAGTTGTTTTTAACCTCCAACACAGTACCGTCAGGCTTGTTAGATGAGTATCATTTTTTTTAGAATTCATAAAGCATGTAGATAGTATCTGCACTAAGTCAGCATCTAACCAAGCCCTTGGGGGTGTGGCCTGCCCTTTTCTAGCCAAACCCAGGAGAACACTTAAAACTTTGACAACATGTTGTGATCCATGGCAAATTACATCAAAGTTAAAAGTGGCCTTAGAAGCAAATGGTTGGCTTTAAGTACACTCTAATACCTCCCTGGAATGGTTAAAGGATTAAGGGGTTTGGTTGATTATGTGATAATAACCAGGTAAGAGCTGTCAGATCTAGCTTCTAAATTGTACTCAAAACAGAAGTCCTGTGAATTTACTAATCTTGCCTCTGCCTCCACCTGAGGTTTTTCCTCATTAAAATAGCACCTGCATTTTCCTTCCCCACAATCTTTTATAGTTAGGCCCCTGAGGCTACAGAAATGAATAAGACATAGTGACTCACAGTCCAGTCAGAGAGACAGGCTTGAGGAAAGATGAACTGTAGTACAGAGTAGGTGCTGCAGGGGAGGTGGTTGTGCATGGAACTGGGGAGGGTGAGGAATGAGCCCCTCGGGTTAGAGGAGGAGGGGGCCTCATGAAAATGGTGACACAGCTACAGGACTTTAAGGAGTGCCTAAGGAATTGGGCAGGAGAAGTAGACTTTCCAGGCAGAAGGAACACCATCATGGTAGCAGAATGACAGCCCTTCCTCCCCGGAAAGATACTCACTTTGGGACTTTGCAGATGTGATTCAGGGGAGGATCTTGAGATGGAGAGATTTTTGAGGATTTTCTGGTGGACCCAGTATAATCACAAGAGTTCTTATAAGCAAAGAGGGAGGTGGAAATCAGCATCAGAGTGATGCTATGTGAGAAAGACTTGTCCAGCCATTGCTGGCTTTGAAGGTGGGAGGGGTCCACCAGCCAAGGAACGAGGGCAGCTTCCAGAAGCTCGCACAGGCAAGGAAATGGATGGTCCCCTAGAGCTTCCAAAAGGACCACAGCCCTGCCAACTCCCTTATGAACTCATTATGACTCATGTTGAACCTCTAACCCACAGAAATGAAAGAAATAAATGTGTGTTGAGTCACTAAGGCTGTGACTTACGTGCCATAGAAAAGAGCCATAGAAAGCCAACACAACCGTATACAACGAAGGGTTTGGTGTGACGGAATAATGGGCGGGGCAGGAGAAGGGTAATGCAGTGGTCCTTTCATTGTGAGGAACTCATGTCACGTAAAGGAGTTTGGATTTCATCCTATTACAGGAAAACAATGGGAACCCACCAAAGGATTTTTAGCCAGGAAGGTGCAATGACCAGTCTGCTGCCAGATTCATCTTCCCAAAAAAGCAACGTATAGCTAAATCTCGAGTTTCGCAGGGCATTTTGACAAAGCGTATCTAACCAGAGGTGGTCAGTGATGGACAGAGAGCTGGAGCCAGCCTCTTGTGTCATTTGGTTTTCTGAAATGCTCCGAAATGGCATTTGTAGGCACGTGTGAAATTAATAGCTTAAGAAGACTTTTGTCCACAATTCCTGATAGAAAAGCAACATAGAAAGTAAAGCAGAAAGGCCAAGTTGAATTTGACTGCCTTGTTTCTGCCCATTGTCCTCTTAGCACACAGCTGTTCTGTGGCTGCATACCATGCGGTCATGAGCCAAGAGCTGCAAAAGCTCAAATTTAACACAGTTAACTTGAGCATGTTGTTAAATCATCTGGACCAACTCTGACCCTGACCGGTTGGTAGAAGCAGCTGCTTGCAGTGCATTGGGCTTCTGCAGGCTCAGCTGAGCAACTGCTGGGGTCAATTAGCAACATTTGCCGTGGGCTCCAGTTTGCTGGGGGATGGGGGCAGCTGTAATATTAGATGTTACAATGCAGAAGTTGACCTAACTTCTGCATTAAGTATACGGAATTTAGTCATTCTTTCAAACATTTTATTCAGTCTCTTTTATGGTCAAGGGCTTGAAATCTGTCCTCTAAAAACTTATAGCCCAGTCGAATTGACATCTCTGTGTCTGGAAACCCTAAGCTGAAGAAATCTTCTTAGTGTTACAGGAGCAGCTCTGAACTGAAACTGACTATATGTTACAAAAAGTGAGGGAGAGAGAAACAAATTTTTCAGACAGAAAGAAAGCCCTAGGCTGGCAAAATCTGATACTGGGAAGAACAGTAAGACTTGATTAAGATTTATACTAATGAAAACAAAACCGTTTATCTGTATTGTGTAGCTTCTAGTTGCATAACTTTTTGAGATTTTTACCCAAACTTCCCTATATAATGATGCAATAATTATTGTTTTCCACTGCAAAGGAAGACCTCAGTGTGAGCTGTTCCTCTTTTTTGAATCTCTTTTGCCTTGGTCTCTGGGGTATGTACCCTAGATGTTTTTTCCTTTTTTAAATTTTTAAATTTTTTTATTGCTCTTTCTCTGAGTGTTTGTCTTTCAATTTTACTGGGCCCTGACCTTTGTCTTCTCATCTTGTGGCCACTGTGTTCTTTCCAGGTAATTTAACTTCCTCAGGACTGCATCAGTCACCCATATACTAAACCTGTATCTTCAGATCAGACTCTCATCTATTCATTAATTAATTCATCAATTCATTCAACAAATATTGATAACCTGAGAGCTTATAATCTAGTGGAGGGACAGATGGACAAAAAAGACAATGACAGTGAAAACATGAAGTTGTGGGTAAAGGTCAGTGAGAAAAGGAGTGCCTGGGGCTACCTGGGGTGTGCTGGAGCGGTAAGTCGGGGTCCACCAGTTGTGCAAGTTTATGGAAGGCAGCATGGTGAAAGACACCGGTTCAGGGGGCCTTCCGAGGGTTCAGGAAGGGGGACATGATGGGAATGGTGAGGGGATGCTCCAATGACGTGGTTAAAGAGGTAGATGGGAGTCCGGCCATGAGGGACCACGTATGTTCTGCCAAGGACTTCATAGTTTTATGCTACTGACAAAATGAAGACATGGAATATGTTTTAAATCGGATTGTTTAGAGTCAACTGACTTCTGCGACAACATGGTGTATGGACTGGAGGCAGGCAAGACTAGAGGCAGGTCAACAAGGAAGGAGTCTGCTAAGTGATGCCAGTCGGAGATGATAAGCATGGAGACCAGGGAGAGGTAGCCACGTGGGCAGGAAAGGAAAGGATGCAGTTGGATCATCTGTGCCAAGTACTGGGGAAGTGTGCAAGGCATATCCTCTCACGGGATTTCTTGCTTAGAGCAGTTCCCAGGGGCTCTCCTACCAAGTGCAAGGCTTTGCATTGCTAAAGGAACTGACTTATGCATTTATTTAAGGAGGACCTAAAGTAAGGAAAGAGTGTACGCAGAGCTGTGGGTGAGGGAAGAAGTCAAAACTTCATCATCACAGGGCATAGATGTCATGAGAGACATCCAAGAAAGAAGAAATTAATTCCTTGATGGTTCTTGAGTTTGTGGACAGAAGCATTTGCAGTTTGCTAATCAGACTGAAAGGAAATTAGTGTGGGGTGGGCTTCCCTAATTCTGGATTACAAAGTAACTGTTTTAGAGTCTAGGCTGAAATGACTCTTTGTAAGCAGTGGTAAAGAGGAAACTTGCTGAGCAGATTTTAAATATAATCCAAACTCTTTCCTTCCAGTGAGGGTTTGGGTTGGCTCAGGGTACCAGGAAGAACTAAGGGGAGGCTTTGCTGCTTAAGGAAATAAATAGGTTGGGGTAAAGTGCTCCGGAAGTATCCATTGCAGGGGCACATGTAGTTCAGCTAAGGCCAGAGAGTATGACCTGGGGCTAAAGCAGATCATTCTGATCTGTTCATGAGAGCAGTACCCCTCCTAGATAAGATGGGATGCTTCTGTTCCTGGGTCTGTACTTTCTCTGTACGCTCCTGAAACTAGTGAGAGCTGTATAGCATTGATAACAGTGGAGACCATCCCAAGCTGAGCAGCTGACTCTTTTCTCAGAGGCCAGGCTCCCATGTAAAGAGGTAGGTGGATGCACAGGGACTGTGCCTTCTTAAAGATGTAAATCCACTTACCCTGGTCCTCAGCAGAGGAAAGTATTTGAATGAAAACTGCATTAGTGTTTGGCTCCAAGATTCACCCAAGACTTGTAGTAATCTTTGATGTTCCCTGCTTCTCAGCTGCTATTGTTAATTTCATTTTGTAAATGTCTGCTTCCCTAGTGAAGCCAAACACTGAGCTGCTTTGCCCTGTTACTGGCCTGCCTGCACTTCTGCTCTGGCCCTCTCCCCACCCATCTCTTTGCCATTCCTGCTGTCAGTCCCAAGTGGAGGGGAAAGGTTCTCCCTTCAAGGTTTGGACAACCCTAGATTACTTGGTGTCTGAGTGAGTCTTTCTCTTATTAGACATCCTAAAGCTTTTTCTCCTTTCTAAAACACTCTTGAGGAACTTGAAATTAATTTCAAGAAAACATTTGAGCTTTACTGGAGACTGAGCATTTCTGCCCAGTGCCTATGAACCCAGAACCTGTAGTGGACTTTTGATCCTCTCTTGCCTTCCTAGGGCAGCTCTTCCCCACCTCCAGGTCATGGCCACCTCCCCTTCTTTACTGGGGTGGGCATTTTTACATCCTAAGTAAGGAATCATCTGTCCCAAAGTCCTCTTTATCATTACTCCTTAGAGGCCCTAGGGGCCTCTTATTAAAAGAATTTTGGAAGGGTGCCTAATATCCAATAGAATTTTTCTGGCTAGGTCTTGCTAAGACATATTGTAACAGATTTTTATTTTTAATTGGCATGCCATGTTTATTTCCACCCCTGCTTGTCTAAAGCAAGCCATTACTCCTGCTGAGAAACTGCCCTGTCTCTTTATTCACCTTCCAGGACTTGGCCGATCCCAGGGAACAGACTGTGACCTTTCCCGCCGGCCTGCCGCTGAATTCCTGGTATTTACCCAGTTTGGTGCTAATTCTATATGACTCTGTGAGCAGATGTCATCAAAATTCTAAGGACCTTTAGGGTAAAGACACAGTCTTAACGTGTTTTGTTTTTTTTAAATCCCCATAGGAATTTGGTACTAAATTGATAATAGCGGCCTAATAAATACTTTGAGTTCAGTTAATTGATATGACTGGCTCCTCAAAAATTCTTTGTGGAAACCACTGAGTCCACATTTTCAACTTCCTTCTGGTGTTCTAGTCCATTTTCCATTGTCACATTGAAAGTATCTAGGACCAGTTAATTTGGGGGATTGATCAATCTTAGGATATGTGCTAAAGTATTGCTTTTATGTACAAAATGTAAAATTTTTAAAAAATAGTCACAATTATTTTTAAATTATTGTTTTCAAATAATAAATACGATGGTTTGGACATCTGCGGCACTTAGACTATTACCCAGGCTGTGGCATTCACTGGTTGAGAACTGTCTCCAGCTTCCCAGGGCCCTGGCCTGAGTCCAGAGATGTGTTTCTAGGAGGGTTGGTAGTTTGGCCTCTGCTTCTTTCACTGTCAGTGTGGACACAACCACACAAGGCTGCACATGGCTTAGGGTGGTGTCAGATCAGATAACTTTTGTGGTAGTGTTTTGTAACCCAAAAATGCTAGGTGAACATAAGAGACATTTTGTCATGCTCTTAGTAAGAATTAAATCAAGTACAATTTGAATTGCAGGGCCTCTTCTGGTCTGTTTTTCACTAAGACCCAGTTCTTAGTGCGAGTCTATTGAAAACACTTGGCATGAGCGAATCAGAGAAGTGTTCATTATGCAATTCCTCTTTGTGGTAATGGGCTGGTAAAGGAGGAAGGAAGCAACATATCTCAAGCTTTTTAAACTACCCTCTCCGGGTATAGAACACATTTTTTTCAAATAGATGAAATTCTGATAAAAGAAGAAACCCCGGGTGACCGACCTAGTTCTATACTGTGGCTCTGAATGGCCCTAATCAGACAACCAAAGAGACACGGAGTGGAGATCGGTTTGGACATTTTGAAATCTAAACCAAGTGGGCAGTTGCTTTTCATTTCAGCAGTAGGAAGAACATGTATTTCAGGGGATGGGAAAACTTTCCCCTTTCCTTCTGTGTTAGTTCCTCTGGCTGGGCGAATAATTAAAATGACATAAGGCAAATTAACAGGAGAAAACCAAGCTTTAGAAGTGCACATGGGGAATTCACACAAGCACGAAAATTCCAGACAGTGCGGCAAAGTGAGCTATAGATGTCATTCCGGACTAAGGAGGGGGCAGGAGGGGTCTAGGACTTGAAAAGTAGTTAAGCAATTCACCAGGAGATGGAAAGAGTTAATGTTTGGGAAACAAGCATTTGCTGGGCCCTCTTGAATCAAGGACACAGGGAATACAGACCTTCATGAACTGGGCTTTGCTAGGTCCTGCCTGTCTACCACACCTCGGCCAGATTAAACTGCAGTTACCTGTGATGAGAGTGCCCTTCCTGCAGCAGGAACTCCGTCTTCAATTCCTCTAGGCAGTACGGGGGAAGGCAGTAAGGTTCTTCCTGAGCCGTCTGGGCCTTCATTGTTTTCAGCTCAGAACGATCTGCCTAACAGGGCGGCACAGCTCAGGGCTACTTGTTCTGGACCCCCACACAGGCACAGCACTCAGTCCCCTTAAACTGACTCATCTCAGACAACGCCCCAGCCCCGATTCCCGAAGCCCCCTCCCCCTCCCTTAGCGTCTGCTCCCAGGGCCCTGTCTGGAGCGCCACAGCCTCCTGGGATACGTTAGGAAAGGAGGCATTTCCGAAGACTGACTTTTAAAGAAATCTTAGTTGATATTTTGAAGTTAGTTTTGTGATAAAGAATAGATATATTTACCTAGAATTTCTAAGAAATGAGTGGAATTTGTCAGAAATGGAGGGCAAATGTAGCTGCCCGGTAAGTTAATAATATGACTAAATGAAAGAGCATAAAAGTAATATATTTTCACTCAGCAGATATTGAGGTGCTTGGCCCTGCATGATGCACGTTTCTAGGCATTGGGGACAGACAGTGAACAGTGTCTGCAGCAGAAGCCCATCCTCTGGGAACTTAAAGCCTAGTAGGGGCAGACAAATGCACACACACAAGTAGTTAATGCGCAGCAGTTACTGAAAACGAGGGCAGGGTGAAGGTGGACAGCAGGTGATGGGGGCGGGGCCCACTCTTTGGTGTAAGGTGACAGGGGAGGGCTGGTGTAAGGTGACTGAGGGGGCATATGAGCAAGCGCCTGAGAGCCAGAAAGGAAAAGTGTGGGAGTGAGTATTGTAAGTACCTGGGGAGCTGCTTCCAGATGGAAGGAATAGCACGTTCAAGGTTTCTGGTGTCTGTGGCACATTCCAGAATGTGAGCAGAACCCCGTATGGCTGGTAGGGAATTACAAATGATGGTTTTGAGGCAGCCAGGGACCAAATATCACTGAGGCCATGGAAGGGCCTTCTCTAGCTTTCACTCTTGAATGAGGAACCCCTGCAAATGCACATTATAATAACTTATTTTAATTTTCTTTGATATATTCCCCATGCACAGATTGTTACTAATCATTTAAAAAAAGTAATAAATGCCTTGTGCCTAGCACCATCAACAAATATTTTAGCACCAACCACGTTTCATTAGAGGGGAATTTTCATAATAAAAATTATACCCCAAGTTACAAGAGCAGACACAATAATTCTGTAGGAATTATCCAGTGAAATGAAGATTTCAAGGCCCCAGGTGAGGGTACTGATAATCACCAGCCCCTTGGCGGTACTGCAGAGATGTACAGAGCTAGTGGTCCTTGGTTTGAAGAGGAAAGTTTGGGTCAGTGGAGTGGCCAAAGGTGATAGAATTCAAGTAGCCCCATTAGTCCAGGTAGCAAGGCAAGAGCAGCAAGTCTCAGTCCTTGAACTGAGCTGCCCCAAGAGTGGGCTTGAAGGGAGAGGCCTGCATCTGTAGCCATGAGGAACATCCCTACCTGGCAGCCTCCCTGCTGGCCCATCCTGCCTGTCTTAAAGAAGCCCTACAGGAATCTGAGCTGATTCACCTCTGCGGTGCACTGAGGACATCTGGGGGTTACAGATGGGGATGTGCAGGCAGGGGTGGTCCAAAGGCTTCAGGAGCTTGAGTCTCTGTTCTCCCTCATCATGTAGTCCAGGACATAAGGAACATACAGGAAGTTGCATATTCTATGGAGAACCGGTTCCCTTGTTCAGCGCAGTGTATAAGCTGGCCCCTAAGCCATCCATTGAATCACAAATGGCCTGGCGATCACAGTACTTGGCCCTGGTTGAAATCCCTGCAGTGAGATCTTCATCTGTACATGAACAACCCCTTGCTTTTCTCCTCACCGCACCATTTCTTTCCTTCGCCAGCCCCAGTCACATCCCTGGCTGTTGTTTGTGGTCACAGAATGGTAGATTTGCAAGGGACCAAAAAGATGGGCCTGCGGCTCAGAGGGATCAGCTGACTGCCAGAGGCCACCGAGTAGTAAATGGCAAACCTGAGGAAAGGAGCTAGTATGTCACTCCCAGTCTGTGGGTCTTAATCCTAAAGGGCTAAACGGCCCTCTCTTCACCCCAGGTTTTCTGTTCTTGCTCTTAACCTCAGGGCCCATCTCATTTTACATCTCAGGAGCCTGATTCCACCCTAATTCTGATCTCAGCTCCCTGGCTCCAGGAGACCTGTGACAAGCTCCCCTTCACAATAGCTGTCACTTGGAACACCGGATGTATTATTCCTCTTGTTACTCTCAGTCTTGGTTAGACACTTACTGATACTATCCGTATATTCAGTGATAAGTTAAATAGCTTATTGTGGGCAGTCCAACTACAAGGTAACCAACCTTTGTAAGACTGCTTCTATGAAGAACTGCCCTCCCGGTTCCAGACAAGTGCACTGCATTTGGCCCGGTGGGAAGCCATCCGTATATAATCCAATGGGGGAGTCAGGAAAGGCACTTTCACTATCAGGGCCTTAAGAGTTTACAGAGTAAGCCAGAATCTGCATGAAAGTGCAGACTCACAATTGCTTCAGGCCATGAGTCATATTTAGGAAAGCATGCTAAGAATAGTGCTGATTTAGAGACCAGGTGCTCTGCAGGCTGCACGGGGGACATGTGTTTGCCTCCTCCATCCAGGCAGAGTGCTGGCCCACCTGGACTTGCAGGCAGCAGTGAGGGGCCAGCACCCTAATAAAACAGCTCCCTGATGCATGGGATCATCTGGCCATCTTTCCAGGCCAGCAGAGGGTTCTGGCTCACTGAGGTGTGCAGGCTTCCAGGTATCCATCAGCTCCTTCCTGGTTTCACTCTGGATGTAGGTGCTTACGTGCTAAATACGCCAAGATCTTGTTGGGAAATGGGCTTGAGAGATGAAATTAAAACAAGAAGAATTGAAAGCTGGCAGAAGTAGTGCTGTAGGTTGGCAGGCAACAGAAATTAATTAGACTATAATAAAAATTTATTAATCTTCCTGTATACATATTCCAAAAGAGTAAGGAGAACATTTTGAAAGGACACCATTTTTTTTAAAGGGGCTGGAGAGATGCTGGGAAAACTGCCTGGTGATAGAGACAGGCAGCAAGACAGAAACAGCCAGAGATGCTTCTGAAGCAGCTGTAGGCTGACTACAGACTCTGATAGTGATGGCGTCAGAGATTAAAGAAAAATGCCAAGCCGACCTGGTATCCCTTTTATCTGCATTGTAATGTGTTTGGGGGCTTGGCTTGGTGGCATCAAGGCACCGGCTACCAGTCCTGAATCCCGTTCGCATGCAGTTCCCAGGTTTGGTTTATTCCCTGGACCATCAGATCTGCGAGGAAACGTCTCTCTGATCAATTAAGGATTGATATTAATTGGGCCCAAAACTATTTCAGACTACTCATTTAGAATGAGAATTTGAAGAAATAAATACACACTAACACATCAATAAACTCTTCTAAAAGATACACCTGTGATCAGAGTAGCCCTCATTGCATGTCTCAGCTGCTAGAACAACTTAACAATCGCCTATACGGCAAGAGGTTTTAATGTACTATCAGACCCAGGTTGGGCGTGAGCTTTTATCCTGGTTCTAAGACACTAAGTTGTGTGACTTTGGGTAATTCTCTGGGCATCACTTTCTAGTGTCATATAAAGAAAAACTTTTATGAGAAAACATCCCAGTTTTTCCAGACCTAAAATTCTAGTTCTATAAACAAATATCCCCGGTAGACCTGTTTTTATCTTGCTTAATGATAATTATTTTATCTGTAGAGAAAAGCCTTTATATATATATATATATATATATATATGTATGAACATACACACACATACATATATATGTATATATACACATTTTTTATCCTCATCCAAGGATATACTTACTGATTTTAGAGAGAGAGGAAGGGAGAGAGGAAGAGAGAGAGAGAAACATCGATCCATAGCCTCCTGTACGTGCCCCAGCCAGGGATCAAACCAACTACCTCGGTACATGGATGGAACCCACAACTTTCGGTGCACAGGACCGTGCTCCAGCGACTGAGCCACCTGGCCAGGGCTGTAGAGGAAAGCTTATAGCATCTTCTCTCTCTCCTTTTTAAATTATTTTATTTATGAGAGCTTTATTTTATATCATTCTTTTAATTGGAAAAACATATTACATGGAAAAAAATGTGATGAAGACCGAAGAATGATTTCTTAATATTTTGCACCATCAAAAATTAAGTACTGCAAAGATGGTATCTGGGCCCACATTTCATTTTTAGGTTTGAAAACAGTAACTTAGATCCATTTTTGAAAAGTATGTACCTTTTGCATATAAAAAAATAAGAGCATAAAACTCTATAGATGCTTTAACGTTAGTGTAGTTGATAGAAGAGGATGAGACCTTTAGTTCTAGCTCTCTCTAAATTACTCAGGGAGCTTATAGCGCTCAGCCGGTGGTCATTCACAGCGATCTATCAAGTCAGGGTGTATATTTTGTTCTCTCCGTTCAGTGGCTGGAAATCATCCTAATGCTACACAGTTGAACAAAGGGTGAACAAAGGGTGTACCAAGAATGCCATGAGGTGCCCTTCCCTTACCCAGTCTCTTTTTCCTCCTAGGGAGTGGCTACTTTCATAAGACAGGTCCTAATTCTTTCTCTCAATTTGTGACAGTTCATGAGTTTACGAGTCACTGCTGCTGCTTCTTGTCATGAGACCTTCCATCAGTCGAGTTGCAGAGAGAGAACAGCGTGAAGCTATGGGGAGAGGGGAGTGGACCCAGCAGGAGCCACGATGGACTCTGCTCGGCCACTGCCCGCAGGCAGGCCCTCCTCCAAGTGTAGCAGCGAATGTGCTTCGCTGCCCAAGGGAGGTGGCAGTTGGAATCCCCGATTCATGCATTTATGTGTGTCCCACTTACAGTGCCAGGCATTGGTTCCTGACAAATGAGACGCTCCTTTCCTCAGAGAGCAGTCTGTGTAACCAGAGGCCCCACTGCCGGGAGGTCTGCAGTGACTGAGCTGCTCTGTAGTTGGTCAGTCATTAAATCTTGTACATTCTGATTCCTGTTCCTCGTTTGGATTTGCCTACGCCTTTCCTTCCCCCCTGCGTCTAGTTCCAGCCCCTGTTTTCTCTCTCCTTCCTGGGTGTTGTAATAGGCTCCTGGCCAACTCTGTGTCATCAGCCACACTATGAACAAGGTGATCTTTCCAAACACAGAACTGGCCCTGTCACCAGCCCCTTTCAAAACCCGTGGGTCCACCCCATCCTTGGCATTTGATACCATCACTCCATTATCTGGACCAGCCTGCCTTTCCAGTCCATTCCCCTTTTTTCTTCTGTACGCCACCAGCCGTGCCTAATTACATACATTTCCCCAGTTACGCCAGGTTCCATCTCGTTACCACTTTGAACATGCTCTTCCTCTTTTTGAGTCAGCTTCTCTTCCCTGGTCCACTTGGTGAACTCCTTGATAATCAAACTACATGTTCACTACTTATAGAAAGTTTTTCCTGGCCCCCAGGCCCCTTGGGTCTTCTTTCGTACACCACGGTGGATCCTTGACACGCCTCTGATGGGGCAGCTCTCACACCGCCTTGGGATCCTTACTTTACTTTTCTCCCTCCCCCTCCCAGATTCTTGGATGATAGGGGGAACGACCATGTCTTACCTTTGTATTCCTCACCCCTGGTGCTGTGCCGGGCCCAGGGAGGGTATTGATTTGGATTGAATTCATCTGTCTGGATGCTTCTAAAAGTAAAAATGATGCTCCATATTTTTGTGTAATGATCACATTTGCCATCTATGTCAGGAATTACCTTTGTATGATTAGAAGCATTAAGAATTGCTACTCAAATAGATTCTTGAATGTGGGTAGGGAAGAAAGTGGACACTATGAATCTCTTTCTGTAATATGACTTTGGACACTGAGATAAAACTTGGCTGATTTGGCACCTACATGATTTGATTCTAGACTGCAGGAACATTCTTCTTCTATAGATCCCTTGGCCCTTTGACTTTGGGCTCCCATAGTCCATATTCAGACATCACCTCAACTGCCTCAAAACTCAGTACATGTTGATCCTGAAAGAAGTTAGGGGAGAATGAATGGGCTGGTGAGAATTTTGTTGGTTACCTTTTCCTTAAAAATTGCAAAAGAAAATCATTTTTAAATGCTGTTTTAAAAAGACTAGTATGTAAGTTTTTATTAATTATGATACGTGGAAAAGGAAGTTGCAGAAGTATATTCACAACTAAAATGGTCTCAGTTGGCTGCCAGTTTTGCAAACGTAGCATTTATGACATAGTGAGCATTTTAGTGCCTCTCTCCATTTCACACGAAGTTGGGGTTTCTTGTCCTTGCTTTATAAGTTAGGAACCTAGCAAGAGTGTCTTACACGCAAAGGCAGCCTTTGTGGCATCATTTATGTACAAGTGAAAAGCGTGGTAACTCTCAGTAGAAGTTGTAAAAAAATCCAGTAGTGTAACTATAAAATTATTCATCATAGTTGATGGGAAAATGCCAGCATGAATGCTGCCAAGAAAAAACAATAATGTATATTCATTTAGTTCAAAACACCCTTGAACAAGAGGCCCTTTGCCTCCCAACTCCAGAAATACATGGTCAGTGTTTTATTGCCAGCAGAGAAACGAACAAAGATTCAATAAAGCATATTATTAAACATTTTTAGATAAAATACAGTTGTTGGAGGTAAGAAAGGAATCAAGTTGAAGAAAGGACATTTGATGTTTGCTAAATATTTTCTCTTTTGTTTAATTTATAGAAATATTCTGTGGAAGTTTTCCCAAAGGCCATGAGCAAAACACATGAAGCTTAACAATTTGTCCATTGTAGCTTCTGTTAAACCCGGTGTTGGAATCTACGGCCCTTGTTCTTGTATTTTGAAGGACCTCATTTTAAGCTGCTGGATTATAGTACTTGTGGTTTATTCTTCAGTGGCTGAAACGTCTTTCACAATGTTATATAGTACTATTAACTGAACTTTTCATAACGCACTCCATAAAATCTGACAAGCCGAACAAAGTATATTTGTAGAATATTTCCCCAGTGTCCAAAGTGACATGATGGCTTTGTGCTCTTCTGGGAACTCATTGTGAATTTACCCATGAACAACTGCCATTGGATTCCTTACAGGTGTGGTTTCTTACAGCAAGTGCGTAAGCATTACTTTGGCTGCCCAGTATTGAGGAAATTCTAAATCAAGAAGCTGTCCTTGTAATTTAAGACAAAACTGAGACAAGTGCAAGCTCATGTGCTGGGAAGAGTGCCCGAAGTTTGGAACTAGCTGCAGGCACCATGGGCAGATTAGAAGGCCCCTCTGAGCTATGGGATTCACGGGAAAGGGAAGGGGGACTTAGGAAGGGGTGCTTGGTAGCTGTCACCCAGACAGGCTAATGCTCCTCCTTCTACCCCCCCACCCCTAAGCTTAGTCCAGCTGCAGAGCGTATTGAAATCTGTCTCTCTCCCCTCATTAGACTGTAAGTGGCCATAACCTATGACTGATTGAGCTTTGTAGGACTCCTAACCCATCCCCCAAAACCCCTGGCAGTGTGCCCAGCACAGAATAAATACTTAAAAAAAAAATGAACTGCAAGGGTATGGTGTGAGATACAGTGGAGTGTTATGAAAAATGATTATTAGTGTTAATTTAATGCTTGATTTTTAGACATAAATGTTCAGAGAGTTTTAGAATAAAAATGTGTTGATGCAAACAACCTATAAATTACACATGATGTTTCTGTAACTTTCCAAAATGAGATAGCATGAGAGAGAAAGGGGAGAGAGAGGAATGAGTTTGCTAACTAAAATGCCTACATTCAAGTGAAAAATCTTTCTCTGTGCATCTCAAGGTCTCTAAGGGAACTAGATGCAGCTTTAGAACAGTTACTATGTTTCTAGCCAAAAGCCTACTGACATTATTAAAATTTACTAGAACAGCAAGCCATATCCCCTTCTCTTACTCTGTCTGGCACGATGTGTTTGAAAATGTAACACCAATGTGGTTGGGCTTTGTTTGAATACAGCCCTTGTATTATGCTTGTTAAACCTGATCTTTCCATGTGTTACATTCATCTACATTGTGAAAAAAAAAGCTACAGTGTATTTACTACACAGATTTGATTATTAGAACCTAACACCCATTTTGTCTGTCTCTCATTCTCTTCCAAGGTATTTAGTTGGGTGTCTGTTCTGACCTGGGACTCCCGGATGAGTGACCCCAGCTACTGCCCTCAAGGTACTCACTGCCGCATTTGCCTAGAGGGGCAGCTCACCCATTTTCAGACTTGAGTCTCTGCAAAAGGACTCAGTGCTGAAAAGCATTCATAATTATTTCTAGTGGTAGGATGACAGTTAATAATGTACTCAACAAAACCAAAAACAAGGTATGTATTTTAAATGATACAGTTTGAAGGATAAACTAAAAATCAACTTGAAAAGCACAATTTCAATAAAAGATGTTTCATACATCATGTATGAATTATGTAATAATTCTTGTTTATGAAGCCAAGCAGTATGGAAATGCTTTATGTACATTTGGTCATGGATCATAATAATTGTCCTCCACTTGTAAGTACTTGATCAGAAAAAGCACAGCCCATGAAGGTGGTTAGATCCTGGCCCAGCCCATCTAAAACCTGAGGCCATGCTCTTACCAACCATTCTGTATTCAATAGATCGCATTTACAACTTCCCTGTTACAAGGAAACCACACATTTGGCCAAGTAAAGGGAAACATTTACAAAGTCATGGCAGGGTTATCTGTCATGCCCTGGTAGCCTGTGCTATCTCCCTGGGCCACACGATTCCTGCGGGTGGAGTAATGTGTTGGTCTTCCTGGCACAGGAAGGCACTCTGGTCTGCGGGGGGAGTGTGGAAGTCTACGGCGCTAAGAGAACTCTTTTCTTTCCCAATGAACTAATCTATGGTCGAAGCTAATTTATCACCCTCTTCCCCATTCTCCCCAGGACCTCTGCAGTTTTATTGTCTACCAAGTTGGAATAATAATTTCAGCCTTTGGAGAGAGAGTCATTAATTCAGCAATTCATGAAGCATCTCCAGGGGTGTCCATCCTTTGGGCAGCTCTGGGCCACATGGGAAGAAGAGTTGTCGTGGGCCACACTTTAAATACACTGTGACATGTGATCACAGAAAAATCTCATGTTTTAAGTAAATTTACGATTTTGTGTTGAGCCTCATTCACAGCCATCCTGGGCTGCATGGACACCCCTGAAAGTGTCAGGGACACTTCAGACACTGCAGATACCAAGATACTTGAGGCAGACAGTATGGTCAGTGTGGTACCGGCATAAGGATAGATATAAATATTAGTGGACTGGAATAAGGAATTTAAAAATAGGCTAGTTTTGGGGGGTTTTTTTGGAGGGGGAGGGTTTTTTTTTTTACAACAAGGCAAAAAATCCATTGCAGAAAGGACAGTCTTTTTACGAATGGTGCCAAAACAACTGGATATCCATTTGAGGGGGAGGAAATGAACCTTGATCCATACCTCATGAGACCCATACAAATGAATGGATCAATGTACAAACTAAACTGGAAACGGACACAGGAACTTTTGGTAGTGATGGGAACATCCTATATCTTTTTAGTATATTAGCTACATGGGTGAATAAATTTGTCAAAACCCACTAAAATGTATACCCCAAATGGGTATACATTTATTGTTTGAAAATTACTATACCAGTAAAGTTGATTTTCAAAAAGAAATCATATTCTTTGGAATCATACATTGGAAGATTTCAGTGAATGTTAGATAAAACCCAAATGCTTCACACTGTCCTGCAGAGTCCTAAGTGATCTGGGCCTGTCTACTTCTCTGACCCATCTTGCCTCCTCCGTTTTGATGCTCCTTCTTCCTGGAATGCTGTTCTCCCAGGTTTAGGTGTGGCTGGTTCCTAAAGCAGCCCAGTGCAGGGACTGCCTCCTCACTGAAGTTCTCCCGGATTGCCTAACCACTCTAGTGCATTAGGGTGTGTTTGTCAAAGCAGGCATCATCAGCTGAAATTCCTATTTACCTGGTATTTACTTATTGTCTGCTTTTCCCCATGAGACTATAACATCCACATAACAGGAAAGATCTTTCTTCTCTTACTCGTCTTTATCTCTAGGACTAAAATAGTGTCTGCCTCATAGTAGGTGTTCAATAATTACATTTGAATGAGTAAAAAGGGTAAGGAATTCAGATTCTGTGATGTAGACACTGCAGAAACATTAAAGGTTGCTAGGTAAGGAAATGGCACCATACACTTCGTGCTGTCGAATAGATAAGGGGTTGGACTGGGGACTGGGGAAAGGTTGAAGGCACATCCTGTAGAAGGCTACCATGCTGTTTCTGGTAAGAAGACAGGGAGGCCTGAAATAAGGCTCTGTCCGAGTAAACGGAAAGGATGAACAATCTAGCAACATTCAAAGGGTGGAACCAAAAACTTGTAATTACTAAAGTTCTGAGGGTATGAGGGCAATGGTCAAGTTGAGGATTAATACCCATGCACACCTGTGTATTCGGCGCTGCTCTGAACTGAAATAAGGACTCCAGGAAATGTAGCATGTTTAGCAGATAAGATGAATGTGGTTTGGCAAAGTTGAGTTACCTTCAGAACATTCTGGCAGAGATGTCCGGTGGGCAGTTAGTAATACCAGTGTGCAACCCGGAAAAGAGTCAGGACTGAGAACACGGATTTGAGAGTACAAGATTGGAACAGGTAATGAAGGCATGGGAACGGAACCTTAGGAAGAGACGAAGGTTAAAAGATGAGGGCCAATGATGAAACTCTAGGGGCTACCTAACTTTCAAGGACTGGGAAGAAGAGGAACTAGTGAAGAATGATGAGAGCAGCTAGGGGAAGCCGAGTGTGGAAGCCAGGGAGAGAGTTTGAGAAAGAACAGTTAATAGTGGCAGTCCCCACAGAGATTTGGCAAGAGACTGAAAACTTGGCAACTAGGAGTGACTGGTGACTTGAGCAAGAGCTGCTTCAATAAAGAGCAGGCAAAATACAGAACTGAGTAGTTTGAAGCAATTGGCAGGGGAAGAATGTAGGATAAAATGCAGGGCTCTCTTTAAAAGACAGTGGGAATTCATGCCTACAAGTCTTAGTAAGAGAAAGGTGTCCTTTGAGAACAGTAGGAAGAACACTGGGCTAAGGTGCTTCATTTGACAGCTGGTGATGTCCATAGCATTGTGAAAAGCAGATACTGCACCAACCAGGCCATGACAGCCAGATTGCCAGTGGTCCCCAATGACCTGGCTAGAGTTGGAGATGATTTCTTTAATTTGGCAATAACGTGGTTGTATGCTTTTCTCCAGCGGTGCTCTGGCCTCCTGGGTGTAGGAGCCAAGACGATTAGTTTGATCGTAATTGTACACTGTCAAAGTCATGGTGGCAGAGAACAAGGGGTGAGGATATTGGGGATTGGGTCTAGACTGGGACTAAATTGGAGCATGAAGGTGGAGGGTGGGGAGGGAGATAGACAAGGAGAAAAACAGAAGGGCTAGAGAGTCCAGCAAGAGGAGTAAAAGATCTAGAGGAATGTTAGGGTACAGTTAAAGGTAGTTACGTAGAACTTCAGAATTACTTGGAACTTCAGAATTTAGAATTTGGACAGATGAGAGGTCTCGGGTGTGGCCATATGATTAGTGGACGAAACAGGGTAGAGATGTAGGCGAAGGTTAGATCTCCGGACATGGAAGTGCTGCCACCCGTAACGTCACGGCATACGTACTTGATGTTCACCCCAGAGTCTGCGAGGCAGGCAGACAAACTGGGGAATTCAGTGAGTGATCAGGAGTCCGTAGGTAACAATTACATGGACAGACTTGGATGGCATGAAGCTCAAAAGAGCATGGACAGTTGCATGAACAGGAAGCGTATCCTGGAAGCCACAGCGGAGACTTAGGAGAATGCCAGACTGATTCTGGTAGCGCCCATCCCCACACTGGCAGGGCCGTGACTCCTGAAGCAGGCAGGGAGTTGCGTTCCCTGGAGGAGAATCGGCTAAGGAGCACCCTTAGCCGGGTGCCTGAAGAGTCAGGGCACCCACGATGAAGACAGGTGATGGGTGGACAGACGACGTCTTGTCATGCTAAACAAAAGGAGCCCAAATCAGTTTTTGAACTTTCTGCAGTAATGTGACAAATTTAACCTAAGAAATGTATATATCTGTTCCTACAAATGGCTATATTTGTTAGTAGCAAAAATAATAGAGTTATTATGATGCCTGTGCGAAAAGTAACAACATTGGAAACATCTGAATTTGAGTGTTGTCTAAAAATTATGTAGATTTTTATTTTAGCTGGGTTTCTAACATTTTATATTTTTAAGGTATGAATGCTAATATTTATGTATGTATGGTCTGTTTATTTGTTTTTAACAGGTTCTTACTCAAGAACCAACTCCACGGAACCAGCACAGGTTTGTCCCACAGCCTGCTCTGAACGGCGCCTGCTGTCTGATAGAAGACTCCAGTGGCAAACCATCTCTGTTGCCTTAGGGAGCAAGCAAAGAAGATGGATCGATTGAAGAGCCATCTGCCTGTGTGCTTTCTACCTTCTGTGCCCTGTTTAATCCTAGTATCCACTCTAGCGACTGCAAAGAGTATGACTAACAGCACTTTAAATGGCACTGACGTGGTCTGGGGCTTTATGCCCATAATCATTGCCAGAACTGACCATATCATAGTCAAGGAAGGGAATAGTGCCTTGATTAATTGTAGTGTTGATGGCATCCCTAATCCACAGTTCAAGTGGTATAATTCCATTGGCAAGCTGCTGAAAGAAGAGGAGGATGAGAAGGCGAGAGGAGGAGGTAGGCTTTAAAGTTGGGTCAAATGTCATAAAATGTAAATGGACTGTGGAGCCCGCACCTGGAATGTAAGTTATTCAGGTCATTTAAAGGTCTCATCTTGTGGTTTTTCTGAGGCAAGAGAGTGAAGTATATATCCTTAAAGATTCAAAGCAGTAATTAATTCATTTTTTTTCACTCTTTGACTCAGAAAACAAAGGGCAAACATCAGTCTTTTAAAAGGCCTCTTGGTACTTTCTAATTTATGCATACAAAATGTTATAGGGATGAATGTAAAATGGATTTTCCCTTAAGTATATGTTCCATCTATATGAGGGAGTTTTATTTTGGTTTTGGTTTGTGCAACTGGCTCAAATAAACAATGTAGCAGTTGTTTATCTTTAGATGTCAGTTTAATCAGTGGACTGTGGATTTAAAGACCACACTTGGTAAAAGAAGTCTCTGTGCAAGTTCTCAGCCACTAACCAGAGATCATTCTGTGATCTTGGAGACCTGGCTGAAATTTCCAGACTGTTGAGGCTGAGGCCCAGAGGGAGGAAGAATGCAATAGCAAGAAATAACATGCTAATAAGAGAATGCTTGGTTTTTAATAAGTGAGTTTCTGACCCAAAAGTGTGAATCACCTACCTGGGCACTGAGCCTACCTAAAGGAAATTTCCAGCCAGAGAAGGGATCGGTTGGGTCACTGGGAATCAGTACATTTCTTGTTTCATGTGTGAGAATTGTCTGAAAACCCAAGCTTGTCCCATTTTCTTGAAGCAGTTAATGTACTTTCCCAAGCATTTCTGTGAGATCAAGTAGGGGATTGGGGGCCAGGGAGTAAAAAGACCATTGTTGTGAAGTAGCAGCTTATTGGTTTCTGCCACCCTTCCATCCACTTCTTCCTTCCCATCCTGAAGCCTGTTAACCAATGAACAATCCCCAGAAGAGTTTCTGCTTCCAGAAAACCCACATTTTCAATTTCTTCCCCTCATTTTATCTTAATTGCTCTGAGAAAGGAAGAGAGGCTAATGCCTTATGTCTCCTTAGGAGCAGAGTGAAGGGAGTTTTCTCGCAATTACCTACTTCTTGTTAACAGCTGCGCGCCTAATGGTTAAGGCGGCTCAAAGTCTAACTTGCAGGGATTGGGTTTCCGTGTCGTGCTCTGAATTCCATTGCTTTTGGTCCGCCGTTCAAGGATGCACAACATCCTTGTGCTTCTTCCCTTTAATGAAGATATTGTATGCTAGGTGTCATATGTATGCTTCTCTGTTTAACCTGGAAGAGTGGAACACTTTCCCTCCCAAGTAAATTTAGGGGACCACAGAATATTTAAATTAGAGGGGACCATAGGACGATGTACTGCAACTCCATCCTTTACTCAGATTTTCCCTAGGTCCTGCTGTTATTAAGTGGCTATGACTAAAACCTTCACTACTGACAGTGGAAAGATGAGATGCCACCAACCCTAGCCCACATTGGTTTCCATTCCTATAGTGCCTTCCTTCCCAACTACAAGGCAAAAGGAAGTGAGGTTACACTTGTGGAGAGGGACAGTAACTACGGTAACATAAATAACACTCAGTTCCCTCTAATTCCTTAAGTCTTTCCGAAGGGCTGGCCCACTTCAAGGACTATCCAGGTAACTGAATTAAGGAGAGCAAGGACCGTGGAGCAGAGGTTATCCATGGGTATTGAAGAGTTGGGGCCCAGGCAGAGAACCCCTGAGACCTAGAGAGAAAGAAAATGGGGAACAGCATGGTGTCGAGGCCCAAATTTCAGTTCCAACTTCTTGAGTGTTGTCCCGAAGTAGTACCTCATTGCTCCAAAGAGATCATGTGATGTCTTAATTGAAGAGGTCCTTAAACTATTGACTCAGTCTTGGCAAGCACAGTCTGTACCTTGCCTTCATCATCTGTGTATTGGGAACTTGAACTAGATGGAAGTTACATTTGGCTCACTATTCTTTTGTTTGTGGTTACTCAGGTTGTCTGTGGTAGCAGCCTGTCAGTGGCCCCTGAACTTTGGTAGCTGCTGGGAAGCCTTTGGCACAGAGAACTGCCTGCTCTGTCAGAACTCGCACTGTTACCATGTTTGTAGCCAGCAGCCTTGCTGATAAATCAGCTGGTTTTAAACCTCATGAGGAAGATGCACTGTAGATTTTTAAAAAGAACTCTCAATACTAGTACTTGATGTTCTAGCTCAGCTTTTGCATTTACAGTGCATAATAATAGTAATTTCAGAACATAAGTAACATGAGGCAGAATAAAAACACTGTACCCAACAACCCAGCAAAACACAGGAAATAGTAGAAATGACGCTCTTCATCATAAAATATTAGAATTTTAGTCCTAGAATGGCCTATTAGAGGACCCATAGTCTTTAATTGCTCGTTTCTAAGGGAGAAAATGCCTATTTTATAACACAGACATAGATTTTAGTTTTCAGGCCAATAGGCCAGAAATTTAAATAAAGCAATATTTCATTTATAACTCAACAAAGAGGTGATTGAATATAATGAAAAATGATGCTAATATCCTGGAACATTGCCTAGATACAGTAGAGTACTCTTATAATCAAACTAACAAAATGAATGTAATTTTCATTAACCACCACTACCGTTGATTAAGCCCCTGTACCAAGTTACATGCATTACTTCTAATCTTTACAGTAAGCATGACAGTTAGGTATTATTAATGCTCATGTTTACAGATGAGGCAGCGGGTGAATGGAGAGGAAATTACACAAGCAGAGTGCAACCCAGCTGGTATTTATTCTCTCTCTCTGCCCACCCAGCATCTGCTTATCCCTCAGGTCTCGGTAGGTAAAAAATGTTGAAGACCATCTAACCCAGACTGAGTGAATGAGAGAAGCCCCCCAGGAGAGAAAAGGTGTTATAACCACCACCGTCACAGGTGGACAGTGATAGGGTGCATGCTGTAATGTGTACGTACAGAAATGTATTCAGACCCCTAGGGAGTTGCTCCCAGGGCACGCTACCATTCGTTTTGTGATTAGCTGGGAAGGGAACAATTTTTTGTTTATACTGAAAAAGTGAGATAGCTAGTGTTCGTGCCAGCCCTGCCAGCCCTAGAGAAAGGGGCCGTTTGCTGTCATCGGAGGATGCCACAGCTGCTTTGCCTTTCTTCCCTTGTGTTTGTCACCTCAGTTCCACGGGATTAGGAGAGGCCAGTGTGTAATCTATTTCTGGAGGAAGACTCTTTTTTTTGGTAATTCACTAAAGGACTTGTTTGGGGTGGTGCACCAACTATACTGCAAAAATAACTCAGATTTCAAGTACAAATGGTGACACAATGTGCTGGTTTCAATTTTCCTTTTATTACAGGTGAGTAGAAATAAAGTATTGTGAAAAAGTCCCAGTTATTTCAGGTACAAATTATCTGGTGCATTTTTGCTGTGACTTCTTACCCTAATTTTAAACCATTTAAATGCACTCTAGCACCTTTATCAGATGATAAATAAGCATTTCAAGAAAGTCAGCTGGTATAATAGGGCTTTGTAGACTTGTCCCGCTTGTTAGCAATTAAGTTTAAAATCGTCCTTGAGGTTAGGTTTTAGACCTTTCTATGGATTTGTTTTCTGTACTCTTGTAGATTTCTGTCACCAGAACTAATTAAAAATTGGCTTCAAAAGTAAACATGCACAGAGTACGCTGAGCTGAACTCCACAAAGTCCAAAAATGTCACAGCTGCTCCTCCAGCTTTGTGGAATTCATTATAAATTTTGCATTTAGTATGTGTCACTGTATTATTTTTATCTCTTTGCTTTTCAGATTTTTTGAATAGACTATGAATTGCCTTTTAACTGCTTCTGCAAAGGACATCAACAACCTGTACCAGCCAAGTTTTAAGACTGTAGTGTATCACTTCTCCAGTTAATATGTCTGGAAGGAGGTCAGTTCCCGCAGTGTTAAATGTAAATTGTCCTTGGCCTCTCAGATTAGCATGAAGTAACGTGTTAACTTACGAAAATATCTTAGTGAACTCCCCTTTTAGACCATTAAATATTTGACACTTAAAAAATCAATTTATCAAAAGGCATTAATCAGAAAATATATAATGAATATATTATTGGAAATTCTAAAGAAGCACATGATAGTTTTTCTTTGAATAAGTTCCTTAATTTTTCAGAGCTACAGTTTTCTTATCTGCAAAATAGAGATAATTCTTTTTACTACCATGTGAGGTGGTCAGTCTTAAATAAGCTATTGTATATTAAAAGCTTAATGTAGTACCTGGAACATACCAGACTGTCACCAAATGACAACTGCTATTATTAGCAATATTGTCCTATATCATTACAATCATAGATGCTAAACGCTTAACTCTGTTTCATAATACAATGTGTTTTATAAAGAAAGGATATATTCTGGGTAATTTCCTGTTCTCTACCTAAATTTCTCAACTTTTAAATAAAATTTGATAAGCACACAAAATTTGTATCCCTTAAATGTTATTTAAAATTTCAAAATAATGTGACTTGCCATGAAAGCAAGTTTGGAAACCGCGCCCCTGCCCTGTGCCAGAGGCCCCTCTTTCCCAGCACTTCGCTCTTGTGAGCACAGGGCCCGCTCGCTGATGTCCAGTATTCTGTCTCTGAAGCAGCAGTGTGCGTGGAAATTATAAAGTACCTGTGGTATGCACAGGCTGAACTTTACATTTGCTTCACCCAGTGTTTCCAGGGATGCTGTTAAACTTCCTGCAATGCGCGGGACACACCCCTACGGAGAATTATCCAATGCAAACTGTCAGTAGCGCCCCAGTTGAGAAGACCTGGTCTAATGCAAAGAAGCACTCCTCAGCTAACTAAAGAATCATTGCAAAGTAGACCTTCAACCCCTAATGTATTTTGCCATAAAGTGGTTTAATTTATGGTACTTTGACTCATTTTCCAAATCGAGTCATATTAAGGGCCAACTTGGTAACAAAGCACCATGTATAGTGTTTCTTTAAATGAGCTGTGCTGCATTTCAGATGTGAGCCCGGAAGGCTTTAGTCTTAGCCATGAAGAGACACTTCCAGACCCACCTCAGATAAGTACGACAGCTGACATTCCCAAACTGTAATCTTTTTATATGAACCCAGTGTAGGATGCTCTTCTCTTAGAAGACCACCTACAGCTACTGTCAGAAAAGACTCTTGCTACTCAGCATAGAATTACATGCTTGGCAATTTTAAAAATTAAGATTCCCAGATCAAGTGAGCTAGTGCCAGATACTTCCTTTTGCAGGAAATGAAAATGTAGGTTCTTTTCAGATACCATTCATGCCTTTAAGCAGAAGAGCAGTGCAGGCTCTGAGCAGCACAGTCCTTCTACCCTACGTTCTCGAGCAAAAGCTGAGCCAAGCCTGTGCTGTCCTAAGCTACCGTGGCGCCACGTGATGTGGGCACTAGCTTGTAAGAGCTGCCTTAGTCTAGTGCTCTGTGAAGAGGTCCCTGGGGAGGTTTGGGGCAGAAGACACAAGAGCCCTTGCGGCTGGCGGTGTTCCTAGCCTGACTGCAGTGGCTTTAAGGAGCTGACATGTACTGCAGAACCCCGGTAACAGGTGCAGCCACACAGTGCTAAATTTGTTTCCAATTAGGTTTAGTGAAAAGGCGTGGGTCCTTTCTTTTCAGAAGCCTGTATTTCACATAGTGGAAAATAAGGGCCATGTTTATAGCCACATACCCACAATGCATTTTGTTCTTACTTGACAAGTGTCAATTCAATGTGATAGTCATTCAAGTGAATGTTACGTTTCATTTATGTTTACATAAACATTCACTGGAATTCTCGCTACCCTGAAATAAATTTTTAAGTTGGTTTTGGGCAACTTAAAAATAAAATCTACTTGTTTTGGCAGATTGAACTCCTTCTTGAAAAGCATGGGTGTGAGGAGCTTAAAAGCCTAAGTATCTAAATAGGGTTGTGAACAGTTTTAATCCTTTTACACCACTCATTGGGGATAGAGACAAAGCATACAGCAGTTTGTGTACACATTCGCAGAACTCTCTAAGGAAAAAGAAATCCTTTTCTTCTAGTAAGAAATTTGACAGGAATTCTAAGAGCTTAGCATTTGAGTATAATGTTAATTTTTAATGCTCAGTGATCCTCAAGAAACCTGGAAAGACTTAGGATTTCTTAGACGTGGTATTTGGAGAAAGGCTGTAATTACAGTGTCTTTGTTCCTTCACATTCCTTACAGTTCTTCAGTCCAGAAAGTGTTGCTGCAGCTCATTTCTGTACGGCAGTACTTTGGACAGAAGTTGTTTGGGTGGTAGCTCTGATCTGGTGCCATGTACTGGTTATACTTTGAGTCACAATAACCCCCATACCATAGAATTTGGGGACATTTACAGGTTTAACTGTAGCCATCCAGTGCTGTTGATCCCTTCTCTAATTGCTAGATGGTCTTCTTGACACTGTCCTAGTGACATGGCATTGTGCCAACTTGAGTGACCTCACCTCCATGTGTGCAGGAGGGGAAGTCGCAGGCCCAATGGTAAGCCTCGTTTTGGGATGGGACTGAGGTTGTGGCTTCTCTCAGAGAATGTGGGCAGGGGAGGAAATCTCTAGAATTATGTCCCTGGAGAGGAAAAACTATTCTACAAAGAAGTATTTTTCATTACCTTGATTTTCTTACATTCATTAATATTCTTCCAGTCAATCTGGGCTTGCCTGATTTGAAGAATTTCAAGAAGTCTAAACATGAGTCACAGAGTACATTCATTTTAAATTTTGAGGGACTCCTCCAAATCAACCCTCCAAAGGTTGCACCCACCCAGCTCCGCTCTGCGGTGTATGGGAGTGTCCCTTTCCCCATTGTCTTAGAAGCATCAGGTACTCTCAGTGCCCCCCACCCCACCCCACCCCCTTTATTTGGTACTCTGAAAGGTGAGAAAGTTGTTTTTTAAAAATTAATCCCTTCATGTTTTAATTATAATTTCATCATTGGTTGTTTTCTACACTTAGATACCATTTGCTTTTTTTTTCCTTTGTCACTTACCCATTTATAGCTTTTCCCCATTTGTTTTCTTTTGGGTTGTCTTGATTTGTAAGATTTTTTTATGTGTTATAGTTATTGAGTATTTGTCAAATATTCTAGAATTTCCTTCCACTTTTTCATTTGCTTTTACCTCTAGCATGACATATTTTATAGTATAAAGAATTTTAATTTGGGAGAATTTAATCCATCAGTGTTTCTCTTTATATATTCCACAATTCTTGAAATGCTTAAAATAGCCTTCCTATGCCAAGGTTATAAAAATGTCTTAATATATTGTTAATTTTATACTTTTAATTTTACATTTAGATCTTCAGGATACTTCAAATTTATTTTTATATATCACATAAAAAAGGAATTTAACTATTCTTTCAAACAAGTAGTCAATTATCCCAGTACTTTTTCCTCGCTGATTTGAAATGACCTCTTCCTTATTTTTTACATTTCCCCCACGTCCTGGTATCTGCTTCTGGACTTTGAGATTCTCTCCACTGATTTAATCAGGGATCAGAGAAGGCTTTCACAGCAAACAAGGGAAGGTGCCAAGGTGCTGTCTCAACTACGCTAAGAATGTGTGAGGTGGGGAAGGAGGGGAGCATTCCAGGCAGAGAGAGAGCATGTGGGAGGGTCCCGAGGCCCCTGAAGATAAGAAATTAGGGAAAGTCTCATGAGGACTCCTTTTCTCTGATAGCATAAATTTTTTAAGCTCTGGAATATTCTAGTCTTGTGCCCCTCTCAAGCCTTGTCTCTCCCCTAGCCTACCTTGATTCTAAAAATGGTTTGTCAGCTACAGGAGTTTTGTACAGTGGGTCCCCTCTTTGGCTCAGTGCTACCCTATTCCACCTACCATCCCCCTCTGGTCTTAAAAGTCCTTTCTCTTTACTCTCGTTGTCCTGCCTGCCTGCACCCTGCACTCCACCATGTCCTGGCCCTGGCCAGCGCCTCACATCTCTCTAGGAAGCTGGTCCTCGCTGTTCCCTTCGTCACCCTACTGTCCTGCACCAGTGATCCCTCAGTTATTTGTTGGAGTCTGTGTCCCTTTTGGCCTGGGTGGTTTTCGCAGTCAGGCAGCGTCTTTATATTTGCACAGTTGAGCATGGAACCTGGTATATGGATGGTTTATTCAATAATTGTTGACTGAAGGTTTGAACAAGATAGAAAAGGATCTAAAAATGTCAGCTTTGCTGTGCAGCGTAGCACACACTGCAATACAGCTAAGAAATAACATCTGTTAGCTTTTCTCTTTGCCAAGGAGACAGTGTCACCACAACATGACTGTTCATGTGTGGGTGATCTTCATGTGTGATTCTCGTGCCTGGAGTTCCTTAGGGGAGACTGTGACAGAGTCCTGGGCAAACACTGGTGTCCGGTAGAGATGCAGCAGCCCTTCTCCTGCTGCATGTGACAGTGTTTCAGCCTGAATCTTCCAGGCGTGTGTCACCTTCCAGGGCCAGAGTGGGAAGAGAGGGGATGGAGGAAGGGCGTTCCGAAGTGGGGAACTATAGTCTGAGCAAGGCACAGGATGGAAGTGGACTTCCATCAAGAGTGTTTGGGAAATATTTTAGCAATCTCTTGCATTACATTTAGAAAGTAATGATTAAATAGCTTACCTCTTTTATTTCCTCCAAAATCTTTGCATGTAGAACTGACTTAGCATCAGCTGCTGACATTGTAGGATCTTATTGGTTCTGAAGTGATGCAGCTTAATGAAAATTCAACATGTAACTGCGACATTCCCACTCAATTACAATTTAAAATACATGGGAACAGCACTGGGTATGCCTGATTCATGTGTAAAACACTGGGGGTGTTTTTATTTGTTTAACTTTCTAAGAGCTGAAGTTGAAACTGTTCCAGAATAAGTCTGGGAACACAGTATTTATGGACAGAAGTGAATGGTTACAGGCAGCACAGAAAATGTTCTTGAGATGCTCTCAGCTGGGCAGGTGCCCTGTGGAGATGCTGCATGAGCCTGGGCTCAAAGCTGGCGTGGGGGGACCCCGAACTGGAATTTGTGCCACCTTCATAGTTTTATCGGATTCATATAATAGAAGGACACGCAGAAATCTTTGTCACTAGTCAAAGGTCAAGCTGCAGCTGAGAGGCATTACTCACAGTCTTAGTTCCTCGGAAGGAATGGATGTATCAGCCTTTCAGAGGAAAGCCATACAGTTGTATGTCACCTTTGAGGTGGAAATTTCAGCTCTTCTGACATTATAGTCCTTAGGATGTGTGTATGTGTTGGCTTCCAGAGACTTGCGTTGTGATCTGATAATAGAATGTTTAATCCAGGTGGAAGCCTAAACATCATTAATATTACCTTAACCCATAGAATAAATATGATGGTTGTTTCAAGAGGAATCTAGTAAAGGACCCACAAGTAAAGAGATGTCCTGGTGTCCTTGTCTTAGACTGGAAACAGGAAGTTGCTAGCAGAGAGAGATATGGTCTCAATCTCTTAACTGGGGTGTTGCAGCTCAGACTATAGGTAATAACCCAAGAGTTTTAGGATCATAACATAGATTCATTTTTGTCACAGATTATAGGTAAGCACATATAGCCACAGATACATAGCGGACTTCAGAATTCAAGAACAAATTAAGTTAATGACGGAATGAAGTATATGAAAGACGTTAGTCTAAGGACCCACTGTCCTGAGCCAAGTAAGAAGCACACGTGCCCCTAAGCAGTTATCTGTTGGAAATCTCTGTTTTCCCGCAAACAGGCCACAAGGGTCACCTCATAATGTTGTGTTTGATTCCGAACTATGCCTCTTCTCACGGTGTGGTAAGAAACTTTCTGAAATGTCTAAGTTCTAATCTGCATTTAATCACTCAGGCCCAGAATAGATAAGTACATGTCAGTAAACAATGACAAGTATGCCTGAAAATAATTATAAATTTGAACATTTTTAAATAGAGGAAAGCATTGGTATGTTGTAACTAATACGTACTGCTGCATTCCCTTTGCCTATAAGAGAATACAATTACCACTGAAATTATGATGTGGGTGTGAGGAGAAAGCTGTTTATGTTACCATCAGATAGATGCCTGGGTTCTTCCTTTAATGTTCTTTTCTGCTTTTGCTCTTCTGCACCCAGGTTCAAATTACTCTTCCTTTGAATTTACAATCAATCCCTCCATAAAAGGAATGGCAGTGGGGAGGTTAGTAGATGAATGAATTGATCCTAATCACTCCCCATACAAATAACCTTACCTCCTCATCCTCTTCACCCTATTTCCTAATATGTTTTCTTATAAATGAAGGAAGGTAAACATGAGAAACTACTATGATGTAGCCTGTGATTCTCTGGAACGCAGTACCTTCCATGTCTATAATAAGCTTTAAATCGACTAGAGTTTTTCCCCCATGCCTGCTGTAGTCTACTTTTAGGAAACATGCAAATGTTAAGAAAATAAATTCATAATTTCCCTTGCCACATATGATTATACAGTTGGGTAAATCTGCAGCAAAAGTATCAAAATTCAGGTTCAGGCGATGAAAGGGGTGGAAGGCTTGCTCTTGCCCCATCTGAACGAGAGAAATGTCACAGACCAGGTGCTAGGCTTGTTTATTCATGCACATTCACAGAGACTGAAACTTCCCTAGACTTTCCAACCCAGTGTTTTCTGCTCCTGGGGAAAATACACTGGGTGAATTGTTAGAAAAGGGTTACTCAGGGACGCTAGGAGCCACTCTTCACAGATGTTCTTTCAGGAAGCAAAGGAACGTGGCAGCATCCAGTGAAAGCATCCTGCCAGATTCGCCACCGCTAGCAAGTCAGAGGGACTGTCGGCCCCCAGGAGGGAAGGGCATTCATTGGACTGTGGTCACCATGCTGAAGCAGAACGACTCTGGCATAAAGAAGGCCCTCTGTTGCCTCATTTCTCGGTCCCTTGAGACTTTGGTGACATATGTGCTCACGAATTTAAAAAAGGAACACTTTGCTTGTTGCTTTGGGGGAATATCAGACTTATAATTAGAATTAAAAGTCACTGCCAGGAGGGAAGAAACAAAATACAATGCAATAATAGATATTTGAAACTACATGTTAATTGTTGCATCTCTCTGGAGAGGTCCCTCTAGTTGGCGTAGGGACCTGGAGCACTTAATTTATGGAGACATATCTGCCTGCTCTGTTCCTCAGAACTCCCAAGAGGGCTTACCTGGACCCCCCATTCTCTATAGGACAGTATAGGGAGGTGGGTGGTAGGATTACAGAAAGGCTCAGACCCAAGATCCACAAGCCAGCATTGCTTATATGTTGTCCAGGGCTCCTCTCACCTGCGGGTGTATAGGCAGACCAAGAACCCCAACTAAAGAGTTTTGCCTGACTCAGAACCCCATTCCAAGGGCAACACCAGGTCCTTTCTAAGCCAGAGGGGGAAGGAAGAATTGCTGTTATCAACATGCATTCTCTCTCTTGTGTGAGGCTTATCTTCAATTTGACGGATCTGTAATTTATTTGCAAGGCTAAAGCAAATTGATACTAATTCATATGCAGCCTCTGAATTTGTACATTGTTAGCTTATAACTTTAAGTAGTATAAACAATTCATTTTAGATTCTCAAAGTTAATGACATAATTATGTTTTAATTAACTGAGGTCATACAAGGATAACTTCAATATCAAATATGAGGAACCCAGGTAAAAAATATATAATTTAATTGATTTACTCCAGATCTTAGGTTGGTCCTGAACTACTGTACGCGGAGAAACATTAAACTCCCAATGAACATGTATTCAGTAGGGTCATGCTCACAGGCAGGTTAGAAAATCAAATGCTAGCATTAAGGAATTCTCCAGTAAGAGTTCAGTATTTTCCAGGTGGTTTGTTTTTCTTATTTTCCCTAGGGTGTGAAATTACACAGCATGGCCTGGTGGTTGAGTAGAGGCTCTTGAACTTTGAGCTCATCTTCTAGCTCTGCTGCCTCCAAACTGCTGACCTTGGGAAGGTTTAATCTAATTGTGCCTCAGTTTTCTCATCCTGTACACGGGGCTAGTCTTACTACTGCTTGTCCCACAGAGTTGTGAAGACTCAGTGACTTCGTACATGTCAGTGTCCGGCACACAGTCAGTGGTCAATGTTGTGATTGTCGGTGGTAGATGTTTTTAGTAATATGTGAGTCTGTAGTCACATCAGTGGACGCTGTATGTCCTTTTTTGAATGTTCTCTCCCTTCCAACAGGAAAATGGCAGATGCTCGAGAGTGGCCTCCTGAACATCACCAAGGTGTCTTTTTCAGACCGAGGTAAATACACATGTGTTGCTTCTAATGTCTATGGCACTGTGAACAACACGGTGACCCTGCGTGTCATCTTCACCTCTGGGGACATGGGTGTCTACTACATGGTTGTCTGCCTCGTGGCCTTCACCATCGTCATGGTCCTCAACATCACCCGCCTGTGTATGATGAGCAGCCACCTGAAGAAGACTGAGAAAGCCATCAACGAGTTCTTTAGGACAGAAGGCGCAGAGAAGCTGCAAAAGGCATTTGAGATTGCCAAGCGGATCCCCATCATCACCTCAGCCAAAACTCTAGAGCTTGCCAAAGTCACCCAGTTCAAAACTATGGAGTTTGCCCGCTATATTGAAGAGCTTGCCAGGAGTGTGCCTCTGCCTCCTCTCATTATGAACTGCAGGACCATCATGGAAGAGATCATGGAGGTGGTCGGGCTGGAGGAGCAGGGGCAGAACTTTGTGCGGCACACCCCGGAAGGCCAGGAGGCCACAGACAGGGATGAGGTGTACACGATCCCAAACTCTCGGAAGCGAAGTGACTCCCCCACCGCCGACTCGGACGCCTCGTCGCTGCATGAACAGCCACAGCAGATTGCCATCAAGGTGTCCGTTCATCCACAGTCCAGAAAAGATCACGTGGACGACCAAGAAGGGGTACAGTTTGAAGTCAAAGATGAAGAGGAGACAGAACCATCAGCCGAACATTCCGCAGAAACTGCAGAGCCTTCCACAGATGTAACATCCACGGAGCTAACATCTGAAGAGCCCACACCTGTGGAGGTATCTATAGCTAGAGTCCTGCCGCCAGCTCACCTGGAAACCACAGAGCCGGCAGTAGCACACGACAGAAACACCTGCATTATTTATGAAAGCCATGTCTAATATCAACTCCGAAAAGCTATGCATATCAAGAAAATCAGGGGTTGCTCCTCGTAGTCCAGATGTAGTACGCACTTGCCGCTAAGCCTTACCAGGAGACTCTCATCCCTTAGGTAGGAGTGATGCCATTTTAAAAGGGGAAACACCTGTGTGCAGTTCATGTGACTGGACCTTCCCCAGTAGAAAAGGATGCGGAAAACATCAGGGTGCAGAATTGATAATTTTGGACAGAAGGAGTCTGTCCCAGTGATACGAATTTTAGAGACTATTCTCTGCCAAGTACCTTAATAGGTGATGCCCTTTTGGCAAAGAGTACACTACTGTAAGATAAATTCTGAGTTCAAGAGCCCTGTCCAATGCACACTGCATTGCTTTTCTTTTAAAAAATTATAGGTCTGCTACAATAGCAAATGCACGTATATGGGTTTGTTGCACTTTCTTCTCAGTTTTTATTACTTTCACTGTCCCTTTATAATGGAGTAATTGTTGTTATATTAATACTAATTGCTCTTTCTGGTTTAGTCCTCTTTGTCCTTATTTTCCCCTAGAACATTTACCTCAGAGGCTTTGGTATCAATCACCAGTACCAGGTCTGATATCTTATAAGTCACCTGTAATGTTTGAAAGTAGTTATTAGGTTCCTTATTTTTGTTACTTCCCAGGCTTGTTTTCATACCTTGATTTTTATTTGTTTCCAATGAAGCTGCTGTTGTGAAACTGAGAAAAACTTTGCCCAGGAATAGCACTTTAATAGCCAAATAAAATTGTGTTTACCTGTTCAATCAGAGACCATTTTGGTGAGCTCAACTGAGGTATGGGTGGGGGAGGTTATAAAAGGTTGAATATATCCATAATACTCAATGGCATTTGATGAATTCCTGTATGCTATAGAATATTGGCTACCCAGAGGAGCTTGCAGGAAAGGATACAGATATTTTGACAATAGCATAGGAAACTGCACCATCAAATTTCATGCCAAAATTATTGAATTATTTAGTCTCACAAGAAAGCAGTTATATGCAAGGCAGAATGATGTTATAGACAAAGATAAAACTAGTCATTCAAAGGCCAACACTTTGCCTGACTGTGCTAATAACCAGCTGCCTGGCTTTGGGCAAGTCTGGCTTTCAGTTTTCTTATTTGTCAGAGGGGCCACACTAGATGATCCCTGGGTACCATTTAAAGGGTCTCACTCTCTCACAGAACCAAACCCATGTTTTCATCCATGTGTTTTTTCATAGTCACTTTAAAGATAGTTACTTACATCTCTGAGTTTACCTAACATTGTTTATGCTGTATTACTTACTCAAATAAATGTAATGATTTTCAAAAATCATAGCATTTTGAGCAAGGTGTGGATCTGCCGCCACCCCAAATTAATCATTTAGACCACTTCTACGGTTTAGGTTTAATTGTGATAAGAACGAGTAGTGTTATTTCATTTTCTCTTAGAAGCAGGGAGACACTGACCTTGAAGTAGTTCTAAGGGCCTTGGCCACATCAAGTGATGGGGTCATGACATTGGAGGTTACATGGACCACACTGGTAGTGAAGAGAGCAGATGCAGACACTTAGTCCTCATTCTGTCACTATCTGGATAAGTCAGTCACCTTGGACAGTTCTCTTTTTATTCTGGGTTTTAATCTTTTTCACCTGCAAAATATAGGGGTTGTATTGTACCTGATGGATCACAAGATCCCTTCTGGCTCAGATATTAATAGTTTTATGAAAAAGTTTGTAATGTCTCATGTTGGCCCCCATTGCAAGAGACAAGCAATATTAGGAGCAAAAATGGGTACATGAGGTTGGATGCTTTTGCTGTCCAAACTTTACAGCAAATACATCTAGCTCTATAGCTGAGGGCAGATGGTTTGACTTTAGGAATGGCTTTGGCAGGCTTATTTTTATTCATAGATAACAGATGTGGAAGGCATTCTACAAGACATGGAGTTTGATTGGACATCTCTTCATCAGGAATGAACTGTTGGAATCATGGGTGGTCACAAAAAGAAATTAGTAGAGAGCAATTAAGAGATACCATGATTCCTGATTAGGCTCTCTTGACTAGGATTTTATGTATCTAGGTTACAGAAAAATTTTATCTCCAACTCTTAGAATATAAACATTTCTACTTGTTACAGAAGTAACGAATTCTTACCATGGATCTGTATACCCCAAACAACAGAGACCAAAGCTCATTTTGTGGCATTGTGTGAACTGCTTAATGTATTCCATTTTCACTCCACCCAAATCCGTGTGCACCTTTCCACATGAAAATTACAGGAGACAACATCCATTTAATTTAGACATTGATTTGGAATGAAAAGTTTAAAATGGGCAAATTTTTTATGAATTAGGAGCAGAAATGTGTGACTAAAGAATGTTTCCATTTTGCTTTTAGCTTCTTTAGACTGGGAAGATTATATAGATTTTCAAAACTTCCCCCTCTTTAAAGTATCAAAAGGCTCTTGGTATAATAATAGCCAACCTAAAGGAAGATTGGTTTACAATGGAGATCTCTCCTTCCAGAAATTCTACACTCTTCCTATCCATCCTATAGCTTCTTTACAAAATAAGAAAGGTTCTCTTGCTAGAATACAAAATGGAGGAGACCTTGTGACTTTCAGCTGATTTTTAAAGATACTACAGCTTCATAGAGTTCACAGACATATGGCTGTGTGTGTGCAGACTCATTTGGGCAGTTTTAAAATCTTAACACTAAATTCCAAGCCATGTTCTTTGGGTCATATGTAGTCATTGTCAAAATCAGTTTCTGGTTTCTGAGTCATCTGGTTATATCTAGCAATTTTTATCTAGAAATTCTGAAAATGATTCAGATACATGTGCATATTTAATTCACTTAGATGATCTGCAAATTTGGATGGTATTTATTCTAAGTGAAAAAATAATTTTATACTGAAAATCTATGTAATTTATAGTGGTTTTGTTTAATATATTATATTTTCATATTTTTAGGGCACATCTACTTTTCTCATCTTTTTGTATATCATACTTGGTAAAAAGAAATACTAATACTTGACTAAAATCTCTAGGAACTAAATGTGCTACCTAATGTATAGAAATCACTCTAAAAATACGTGAATGTTCTCCCATCCCAAGCATTATTGTGTCCTGTCCTTACATCAAGAATGATTTGTCTCAGATGCTTAGGAGCATTCCTTTTTTTTCAAAACTAAGGCTAAAACTAAAACTAAGGCCTGCCATCCCACACAATGGATTCTGGAATCTCTTTCCTTTTTCTTTTTTTATTGTTTGCTTCATTTTTAATTGTCCCTGTTATTTGAGCTTCCCTTTAAAGAGCAAGTGTTAGATAAGAAAACAACTTGGTGGAAAGACTGAACTACGGCTCTGTAAATTATTTAACGGACTGAGAACCTGTTTTAAATTCAATGCTTGTATTGTTATTTATTAGTGATCTAAGATCTGCTCACTTCTTCAGCACTTGAAGAAAATGTGAGGCACAACGAATATTTGCATGTTTCGTACAGCACGCTCTCAACTTAGTGCAGCCAACGCAAGTCAAGTCAACTGTAGAAACATGCAGTCTCAGCCACTGGAGGGACGGTTTTACAGAGGTTTTGCAAATCAGACATCTTCTCTTCGCAAATGGAAATGGTGTTGTCTCAGTGCTGAACCTCTGAAATGGCAGCCTCCACTGTTTTGTTAATGGAGGACTTCCTCTGAGTATTTCGTTTGGTAAGGAAATAGAGGGTTTAACTTATCTTTCAGATACTCTATTTTATACTCAGCACAGTTCAGCTACTATCATGTACCTATCTTCACAAATCCTTTTGGCAGGACCTTAAGATTATTGGTCTGTTTCTATTTTTACTTTTTAAACTAATGTATTGTATTCTTTAAATACCTACCAAATCCACTGTGTATTCCCACACATATTTCAAGCACCTAATATCTTCAAGATATTAGTCATGTTTACACTCATCTATTCATTTAAAATTCTTCAGTAGATAACAAAGTTCATTTTCCTAATGACTTTCTTAGGGTTTGTATAGTAATTAATCAGGTTTGGATTAAATAAACCAGTGATGGAGGAAATAAAATAAAACAGAATTGTTTATTATGTTTTCCAGAGGACTGAGTGTTATACAAGAAAATATATGAGGCTGGTAATGCTCTTTAAGATTCTATAGAGATATCATTTTAATGAGGCTAATATTTATAATACTGCAATCAAAATGGAAGCTTTTAGACAATATAAAAATAGAAAACAAATAGTTATAACAATATTTTGGCATAAATTATTTTTATTTAACCAGTAACCAAAGCCTTCAAGTGTATCTCTCAGACTCCATAGAGCTGCCTACAGTGATTTAGGGTCAAAGAAGATGCTTCTATTTATGTTTGGTTTGCTGTATATCTAGTTCTGAATATCCTCTGTTACAGTGGGAAAACAAGATAGAAAAAAATTTACCTGAGCATAAATGTCAAACTGGTGATTTTGTGAACTTTAAATGTTCACTTTTTAAAAATAATTTAAATATGGAAACAGATGACTACTGTTTAAGTCGATGTTATAATAGAAAAACATGTGATCCATCCTGTGTTTTGATTAATAAACTGCATTTAATAAAGGGTGCGCACAGGTGTGTGGAATGTGCGCCACGTCCCACCCAGACGTCATGTCACTGTTGCCTGATTTCCTCTTTCCAATGATATGAAATCGGCAGTCAATTCTTTTCCCCATCTGTTGCACCTGAAGCATATCTTGGGGAAAGAAGAAAAAATAAAATGAATTTTATGTAAAACTACAAGCTTTCTCCAAATTCAGAAACCTGTCTTGACAAACTTTATAGCAATTTTTTATCTATATAAAGAAATAATTTTTGACATGTTACAGCAAACTTAATGATGAGAATCTGAAAATATCAGGAGGCTCACATACCCAGAACTTCCCACAGGAGTAGGCATGAGTAATAGATGTGCCACAAAACACCAAGACGATACCAAATCCAGGCCAAGTCTAAGATCAAACTAAGAACATAGTTTCTTTGACAATCGGTAACCTTCAAAAGCTGAATTCCTGTCAGGTAAAGGAGATGTGGCGTATGTAAGCAAAACAAGAAAGGAGACTACCAAATGGGAAAAGTAAAGCACATGGAAAGGGTAGAAAGTCAGTATTTTACTGTAGATTAAAGAGGCAAAAAAACTTACGAAGTGAGTTATCCAATAAACCATGCATATAACTAACCATTCATAGGTTCTCTCAAAAGAAGGCTCTAAGGGAATTATGCTAGCATTCATGAAAAGTATTAATGATGTGCCCTCATAAAAGAGAAAATAGGAAAGTCCTAACCAGGTAATTTTGACTGGTGCATATTTTCAGACCCAGAACAAACAGTTACTAAATTATTCTTGCAGGGTTTAGAATGTCATGTTTTTCATGGGTCTTAATCAAAGGACCTAGGTAAAGCTTAATGTTAATCAGTGATTTTTAAAGGACTGAGTCACAAAGTAGGAGGTTATCAGGTTTACCTATCTTTCTACACTGCCTCACAGGTAGTAGTTCAACTCTGCTCAAAAATCTCTGATAAATAGGGACCTCACTACCTCATGCAGCAGCATATTCTGTTGTCGACAGGTTTTAAATTCTGAGTCAGGAAATCTCAAAAATAGTACCACACTGGTTCTTGAGCTATCTGGAACTGAAAGCATGAGTTAAAATTGTCTTTTTACTATCAAGACAAAACTAAAATCATAAATGTATTCATATAAAAGACAGGATTACAAAAATTGGGCATGCTCCTAATACTACTTTAATTACATGCCATGTGACGCTCACCCTTTTGCTTGAATGGTTTCTGCCAACTGATGTTAGAGGCAGAAGTCAGGTGCTTCCCCTCCCCCACTCATAGCTCCTGAGATGCCCCAAGGCTACAGCTCATTAAATGAAAGATGGTTCCACAGGCCCGAACAAAAAGGAAAGAACCCGCAGATTAGTTGTCTCAGTAGATTACGGTTTTGAAGAACCATTAGAATTGACCTACTGAAAGAAGTGTATATATGTGTTAAGTAGAGTATTGAGGTTTTTAAAATAGCAAGTAATGAAACCAGCACCAATCACATTTATGGAAAATGAAGACTCCAAGGGTAAAATAAGAAATTTCCTAAGATATTAAATACCTAGTAAATACTAAATAAGCTAAATATGAATGAAGATTGATAGAGCAATACGAATTTTCCAAAAAAAAAAATTCTCACTACCAATGGAGTGGATTTTCTTTTCATTGACTCATGCTTTAAAATTTGGTATAGAATAGGAATCCCAGCAAATCAAATGCACATAAGCCTAACAATATCGGAGGACTTTTTGTTATTTCGTGTAAATGCTGTACAGCATCTACTTCCTAAAAATGCTCATGGGTCAGTGAAGCTGATGCATATTAAAACTCTTAAAGTGACCCGTGCCCCTGGTTTTAATTGATTATCGTGTTTGCAGGTGCTGTACACTTCTTCCACTTAGGCATTTGGTGGGTTAAGAAAATTCCTAATTCTAACCATCAAGTTTTTCACATGCAGTGGGGAGAAAATGGCAGGTTTGAAGAAAAAATAAAGCTCTGTACCAGCTGTGCAACTTGCCTTCATTGTCAATGATGTTTCCTATTCTCTTCCCTGCTGGCATTCCCTCAACTATCGGGCAAGTGGACCAAGTTGAGCTAAAATGCTTGATTACAGAATAGATTCTATGAGAAAACTGAGCTAGCGTGTAGTAGACACTTTATCAGTTTAATATAAAAGAGGTAAATTTCAGTGTTGGTGATGGTTAAAATTATTTTAGAGCTGAAACATTAGACCCAGCTGGTGGATTGAGCGCTGGCCTGCAAACCAAAAGGTCACTGGTTCGCTTCCTGGTCAGGGCACATGCCTGAATTGCAGGCCAGGCCCATGGTTGGAGGTGTGCTAGGGGCAACTTAACTATGTTTCTCTCTCACATCGATGTTTCTCCCTCTCTTTCTCCTTCCCTTCCCCTCTTTCTATTTATTAAGTAAAACAAAACAGAAAAAATGCTAAATCAATTACTAACTTATTAAAAAATCTGAAACATTATAAAAATTATGACCTGGCATCATATTTGTAGAAATGTCTTCATCTAAAGAAGAAGAAATTTGAAAGTGTTAAGACCTCAGAAATTGCAGAAAATTTAAATACATTTTATTTATAAAAGAAAAAAATAGTGGATATGGGGAATCTGCGATCGTTACATTTTTTAAATGTGTAGAATATAACTTTCCTATTTTTTCTCATTGCAGTAATTATTGAGATACATTAATATATTTTAAAACCCTGCTGGATCCTGCAAAGTAACAAATTTAACCCCAAGTTTAAATAATATTCTTTATCACATTATCTACTTTATATTAACTTCTCATTCATGATTGAGGTGCTTGAGTTAAATTATATTTTAGTTTCTGTAAATCCTTTGAAATTGGTAATTGCTGTTTCATTCAAGTTCACTAACTATTAATCAAACATTTTACTCATTTTGAATCAATGAGAGATTTACAGTATGACTATAAACAGACTGTTGGATGATCTATAAATGTTTTTATCTGTAGCTAAAAAATGGAAGCCTTGTGCTCTAACACAAGGATAAGACATTATTATTATACTGTACTATGCTCACAAATAGACTGAATGTTTGTGTTCACCCAAAATTTATATGTTGAAATCCTAATCCTTAATGTGATTGTATCGGGAGGTGGGGCCTTTGGTGGGTGATTAGGTCAAGAAGGAGGAGCCCTCTTTAAAAAGATCCCACAGAGAGCTCCCTGGCCACTTCTGCCATATGAGGACACAGCGAGAAGAGCGCATTCTATGGGCCAGGATGCCAGCTCTCACCACACACCAAATCTTTCAACTTCTTGATCTTGGACTTCCCAGCTTCCAGAACGTTAAGAAATAAATCCTTGTTGTTTAAGCCAACCCAGTCTATGGTTTTTTTGTCATAGCAACCCAAATGGACTAAGAGAGGGTGTGCCATGGGAAATGGCACGAGAACATGTCAAACATGCACCTTGTTTCTTCCAGGTCCTTACACGTGGATTTGGATTGCCTTTTAAAACATTTTCCTTAAGAGATTTTTTTAAACAGCTCAATATAAAAATCAATACAAATAGAGAACTGCAAACCTTCAGATTATTTTCCTTCTTCGTTGAACATTTACATTCACCAGCATAGAAAAAATATAATAGTCACAATTGTCCTGTTTATGTGAGATCTCAAGAAGCTATGCTTTATGATACCACATTCAGACTCAGTCCATTACCTACACATAAAATGACTCCAGTTAGTACTCAGAACGCGTATGATAGGCTGAACCTTAACTACTTGTGGATATGTATGTTTGCTAATATGCATGTATGGATTTTATCTTTCTAAATACTCTGGCCCTAGAATAGAAAACACTTTTTTAATTTTATTTTTTATTTTGAGATAATTGTAGATTTGCATGCAGTTGTAAGAAATAGTACAGAAAGATCCCCTGTACCCTTTACTCAATTCCCCTCAATGGAAATATGTTGCAAAACTATAGCCCACTATCACAATCAGGGCATCAACATTGATACAATTCCCCAATCTGAATCAGATTTCCCCAGTTTACTGTGTACTCATTTGTGTGTGCCTATTTATTCTATACAGTTTTATCACGTGTAGGTTTGTGTATCCACCACCGTGGTCAAGATACAGAACAGCTCCATCATCACAAATCTTCCCGAGTTGCTCCTTTATAAGCAAACCTGCCCACCTCCTACCCAAGAACACTTGGTTTTAAATCAGTAAGCTCTTCTTAGACCAGTGTAGTTTGTCTGGAATCAATTATAGTAAGTCTGTTTTCCATATAAATATGCTCAAATTTATCAGTTTCTTGATGTCTGATTTCCTGTCACTTTAGAAGGACTTACACAATGAAGACAGATGATTTCTGAAACATAAAGGAAGGACAGCCACACATTTGACATCCTAGAAACCCTTGAGAAGTAAGGGATCGGAGGCAGCAGAAGGTCATAATGTTCTTGGTGGAAGAAGTCTTGGACATTTAATTCACACTTTGTAGCCAAAAGATGCAGAGCATAAAACAAAGGTGTGGTTTCCATATGCCTGTAAAAGTCTCAAGGAAAGAGGAAGCACTCCCTCCAGCATCTCACCACCCCTCAGGAAGTTCCAAAACTAAGGGTACAGAGTGGAAGAAAATCTTGAGTAAAGGCTCCAAGAACCTCAGTGATACTGACGATCTTGTTAACCTGACATTCTTTTCCCTTAAGAAGACAGGACTTGGAATTAAGTGCCCAGCACCTAGGCCATAATGAGATATCTATCATTTCTGATGTGATATTACACAAGCATTAAGGCTTTAATGCCAGTTAGCATCTCAAGTATTAAAATTAAGACAACTGGCCACAGTGTTGAGGGAAAAAAGAGCCTCTACTCAATTCAAGGGGAGGTGCAGGAGGCAGATTCCTGAGCAGGGTCACTTGAGGAGTCTTGAAAGGTCCTTAATTCAAAACCACAGCAGTGCCACCAAGAAAGATTCATTCTTTCAGAGTAACAATTTTCTCATATTATGCAAATGACCTAGACTTGTAATCACAATTAGCCTTTGTCAGGTATTATTAATGCATAATATGAATGGGTTTAATCCTATGACTATTTAACAACCAGTGGAAATCTGATCAGCTAGGGGCACAGGAGTGTTAAGAGGGAGAGGAGGGGAATGATGTTGACTCCCAGGAGACCTGGGGGAGGGCAGGCCTGGGTGCAGGTGCAGAGCAGCCAGGAAGCTCCTGCATGTGGACCTCTTGGAAGCACAAGAGGAGTTTACTAAGGGAAGTCCTAGAAAACTGAAAAATAACTTCTACTTCATACTGTCACCCAGACCCAGCCATGCTGAGGTATCAGTGAATTTTTAAAATAGGGCAAATAGAATATGTGTTAGCTTATATGAATCAAACGTAAAATTACAAAAAATTAATATTATCTAATATCTAGACAAGAAACCCCTTCAGTTTTGTCTTTCTCTCCCCAATGACAAACCTCAATGTCTAATGCAGTTTGGTCTAAGATAATCAGAAGTGTCCAGTTATAAAAATCAACTTATTAAATCATTTCTAAGAAATTATTCCCAGTGATAGTGGAGAGCACTTTCAGTTAAGTAGCAACATCAAAGCATCTTTCAAATACTTGTATAATTTGAGCATGATACACTAAGATACTTGATCTCCATCAAGTTCAATGTTTTTCATAATCATCACATCAGTAACATTGCTGTTCCGTATTTTCACTCAAAACTGAGGATTAAGCACAAGATCTACACCATATCTAATGCCAATGTTCTATTTTATTCTATACTAAGTTTGCTCTGTTTTCTCTGTATATGCTATATTTCAGTCTTACAAAATTGTTATTGTTGTTTATCAACAGTGGAATGTAACATTTCCTGTCTTTTTTTTTTTTTTAAATCAGAGTATTTAGACAAAGCCAGGTAAACCCATAAACATTTTCTTTGGTTTTCCTTCAACAATACACACATTTCTTCCCTGACAGACAGGCAGTTTAGCCTAATAAATGAGCCCCATGTTCTAAGAACAAAAAAGTTAAGGAATCTTCCCAATACTGTAATAGATTCCTCAGCTCCTAGACGTGTGTGAGCTCTGTACAGACAGGAATCATATCGGTAGCACCACAGTGCTTCTTGTGGAACATTAAAGATCACTGGCCTCTAGTAAATGTTAATTGAATGAAAACAAATATGTACTCAAGCTAATTGGGATTTATTGGAATTAGATTAAATAGGGCCCAGTGAAGGGTAAAAAGCACATTTTGAAGAGTCTCTTTGAACCTGAAACCATACTTGTACAGTGTCCCCCATTCCAAGGGTGATTTTTCTGGGTGAATTTCTTTTTTCAAGAATAAAATATAAATTTCTTTCCACGTTCTTTTTGTTCGCACTTTAACCTAATAGTTGAAACGGCCGATTAAGTCTTTTGTCCACGCTAGTTGTGTCACAGTGGGCACTTGTCTACAATTAGGAATCTCCAGTGAGTTCAAGGGACAGGAATCGTGACAGTGAAATTACTTCCATGCCACTATGTGTCATGTTCTCTGCAGGCACTCAACAGTCACTGGAAGACAGCAGAACCAAACCACATCCTGCAGTGCAGATGTTGGCAGGGACAATCAAGGCTCCTCCTTTAGAGGTTAACACATTAACTGTCCAGATTGTCCTGGCTTTGTTCCAGGTGCCTTTTACTGCAAAAGAAACAAAACGAGATTCCTGTGAAAAACAGGAATGGAAAATCCTGTTCCCGGAGCCTGTGCTATCTTCTTAAATTTTTACCGAAGCAGACTGTCTCCACTGGAAAATTAATCCACAAACAGCCGATGACTTCAAATTGTCCTTTCCTAAATGATAAAGTGTCTATCTCCCTGGCACAAACAGGGCAGCACTGCACATGGATCTTGTAATAGGAACGGGAAAATGTGACTCATTTAGTGAGGGGATTATTTCAAGATTGAGACGGGATTGGCTACAACTGGCACGGAATACCAATTTAAGGATGTACTGACTCCGACATCCTGAGCCTGTGCATTCTGGTGTCGCCCACATGCATTTTTCTTCACACAGCCAGAGCCTGTGCTTGTGGAGGGCTACCCACCATCCACACCATTCAAGGAGAGATGGACTTCTACAGCTAACTGGGGCGTCATTTTCTCCAGGAGTCGCCATTTCCTCCCCACCTCCTCAGAGAAATCCAGTTTCGCCTGCTTTTTACTCCCCTCCACCTTGGTCTTGTTATGGGGCAAAGTGGACTGGTTATTGGGCTCTGGCCTCAGCCCCCAGTGGGTAATGAACACCTTTGTTCTCCTTCTCCCTCGAAGTTAGCCAGATGTTTCACAAGTAGGCTAGTGCTCAAATTTACACAGGCAACTACTGAATATACCCCAGGAGATACTGGCTTTTTTACTTCTCGTATTTCTGCTGTAATTATATCTCATCCCTCCAGCCATTCTTTGTCACTATATGTGCCCACCAACACATAAAAAATGTCCAAACATTAAGTGCTTTTAATGCTGTGGGTTAGTTTCTTCCTCATTTTCCAAGGGCTATTGAGAGAGAAGCCTGCATACCTCCTTAACTCCATCTCTCTTTCCAAACCTCACAACTGATCAGGTCTAATTTATCTCCACTAGCCTAACTCCTCCTTACTGTTCTGATCCCTGGACCTCACAAACTCATTCTCATTCTCCCTTTCTTAAGCCCACCCTCCACTGGCCTGCACCTGGACATGTCACCACCATCAGGACATTACCACCATTGTTCACCCTTGTTCTCAGGGACACTGAGCAAACTCGTCTTAGAGGCCTCAAGCTACTGGCCCTGAACTGCTCCCCTATGTAATAAACTGCTTATGTCCCATGCGCCCTACTTTCCACACTGTACCTGCATGTGTGTTCGTGTGTGTGCATGCACGCACTCACATATACACAGTCCAGCTCTCTAAGGTCATAAGAGCCAGACAAGGAAGCAGAAGAATGCTAACAAGATTGCAAGCCATTCTGATGGTTCTCAGAAACAGTAACTGGATCAAGAGGATGGGTCTTATGATGGCAGAATCGCATCACCATAGACACACATGGGATCTTACAACAGTGGGATTAATATCTGCAGCCATGAAAGTCAACCTATTCCCTCTCATGTCCTCCATGACACTCTGGCAAACAGAAACACAATCAACCAAATCAGCTGGCTCTTTGTCTTGGTCCTCATACTACCCTCCCATCCTATCTAAGGCAGTAGCAAGGGTGGAATTCATAGCCAGATTTTAAACATTTCTCCTAGAGTCCCTTTGCAGCCACTCAGTCACACTCCCCTACACGGCCTAGTGCAGTAACTGCCGCTACCTGATCTGAGAAGGGCCTAGGATCCCAGAGCTCTCCACTGACCTGGCGTCAGGCCACGTGGCTCAGGCTCGGCTGCTGCTCTCTTATGTAACATCAGCCCTACCCAACCTCACTGTAAATCCTCTTTTCCAGCATTTGCAGAGTCATGAGAGGCTGGACTCTAGGTATTATTTAACTATGTAATGGAAATCCTTTCCAACCTTTTTTGTAACTCACTTCTCTCCTTTTATTTGCTATGTTTTTCTGAGCTCCACTTGACCTCTTTATCACCACCTGTAAAGGAATTGTTAGATCCAGATATGGATCAAAATTGGGAGCAGTTATTTTTTCCTTTTGTGAGGATATTTTGCAATAAAACCTTGTTATTGCTAAACATTTCAATTTAATTTTACCAATTATCAGTTGCTTACTTTTTAATCTGTCCTCATACTGAGTTGGAACTAATCCTACTGTGGTATAGAATTACATTATCTTCTTACCCAATAAGTAATAAGTTCATGGGAACGAATAGGGTATATTTACTATGCAGTTTTCCCAATTTAATAACCTCTGGGTCTAATTCTATTTTACACTGTGTACTAAATTTAAGCTAAACAACAGGGGGAAATTAAGGGCAAGAAGATGTGGAGAAAAATCTTCCCTATTTCTCAGAATCCCTGCGTGCGTGGGCATGTGTTGCACTCTTCTGCCGCAGACAGCTGATTAGGGACTCCTGAGGTTCAACAGGATCTCCCTCATGTAAACTGGAAACTAGAACTAGGTAACTGTACATCTCATCATGACACCTGCGAGTGAACCGTACCGCACTAACCTTGATAAGGAGGGAAGTCTGCCCAGGGGATAAATAGGCATTTGTGTCCTTCGCCTTGATATTGATGCATACAATTTCTTGACTCATTGAAAAGTAGTAGTAGTGTTTGTAAAGTTCAAATAATAATATTCAAATGAAATACCAAAAAGTCTACAAATTTGGAGAATAATCCTGAAGTATATATGTTACAGCGAGTCCTCACTTAACATTTTCAATAGACTCTGTGGCTTTAGGCAAAATGTCACATTACAAAACCAATTTTACCATATGCTAATTGATAGAAAGAAGATTTAGTTCCTACATCATCCAAGCAATATTATAATAAAACAATGGTGAATGAAATGATGTTATTCAAGGACCTGCTGTATTCAAACTTCATCATTATTAAGAATATCTTTGAGATAGAAAACTAAAGTATGTTTACTGTCCTGTAGCTAATGTGATTCTCAATTCATCACCCTTTACATTTTAATTAAAATATAATAAATTTTTTGGAGGAAAAGGGTAATTATTTGTTTCAGCCAGTCAGTAACTGACCACATGAGAAATTCCTTTAGGGGTGATGAATTCAGAATCATATTTACTACAAAACTTTATCAATATCTTAGTTTTCTATTTCAGAGATATTTTTAATTTTAAAGAATTTGAATACAGCATGTCCTTGAATGATGACAAGCTTTGGATACACAAAACAGGATTCAGTAGAAAGCCTGTTACTCTTTAGTAATTCAGCTTTATTTAGTGGGTGTTTCTAACAGTTATGGAAATATTAGGCTTCAGGAACACAAAAGGAACAAGACCTGGTTCCTGCCCTCAAGAACTCTACCTTTTTAGGAAGTACATAACATATGTAGTAAATAACTATAATATTAATAGATGGTTAAAAACTAATAAATGCCTTCACTGATAGATGAAATCCTAGTAAAATTCAGGGGAGAAATAGCATACTTGTGGACTTGAAGAAATCAGGAGAACTTTGTGAAGAAAACGATAATTTCAGATAGTCCATGAAAAGTAGTATTTGAACAGATGAGACTAAATGTGAGATGAGAGGTTGATGCAACGAAGAGTAGAAAAGGACCCTCCCCTGGACCGCTGTGGAGAATGTGAGGCAGCAATGGGGAGAAGGTCAGGAGGCTGGCTGGAGCCAGCTGCTGGGACCTGGAATGCCAGCTCAGGCTTTACCCTTGAGCAACGTGGACTCCCAAAGCAGAGAGTGAGCATGGCAGCTCTGTGCTTTAGAAAGATAAATGGAGAGAAAGTGGAGGCTCTCTGCTGAGCATTCGGGAGGCTTTGGATGATGGTCTGCACTAGGGTACAGGCAGTAAAGCTGGAGCATATGGAAGGGATGTGAGAGAGATTTCTGAGATGGCATCATCAGGGGCTTAGCAACACGCAGTTTCCAGAGCAAGAGAGTAGGAGGAACCAAAAATAAAATGGAGATTTTAAGCCTCAATGACTAAGAGAATTATAGTGTCATCAGCAGAAATAGAAAGAAGAACATAAAGAAAACAGAACATTCAGAACAATGATCACAATTAATGTAATTTTTAAAAGCTCTTTTTAGCTCTTTAAGATTGACATATCTGTGTATATATTCATGTAATTTGACAGAAATGTTTTCTTTCATTATATTTGGAATTATTAAATATCTTCTTGCCCCTGGACTTCCTCACATAGAAGGCCTTTATGGGCCTGCTATGATATGAGAATATGAAATGACATTTTGTATATTGAAAATAAAATGCACATAACACTGAAATTTCTAGTGCTTAAAATATAGTCAATAATTTGTCTTCTGTTGGAAATAGATTCATCATATTTGACATCTTGGTTTATTCACCACTAGAAAGTCTTGCTGTTATTCAAAAGTTCCCAAACCAATGAAGAGTGGGCAATTATAAAGACATATTTCATAAACAGCTAGAAATGAAATGGCCTAGTTAGGATGCTTTTGGCTGCCAGTAGAAGAAAACCCAACTCAAAATGCATTAAACAACATTAGAGTTTTTGCTCATGTAATAAGAACTCTAGAGGTGGTGAGTTTCCCAGACTGATTAAATAATTACCATAACTGAAGACTAGGGTTTTCTGCAGCCCTCAACAATGACATTTTCTCCTTGGTCCTTCAACTGGGTTCCCTCACCGTCTCCAGGCAGCAAAAGCAATGGTAGGCATTGTCTCTTCATGCTTGCCAGTTGGAACAAGAAAACACAAAGGGGCTATTTCTTCTTCTTTTCATTTGTTTGTTTATTTGATTTTTTTTTTAATGTTAAGGATAGGGAAGTCTTTCTCATAAGTATACTCAGCAGACTTCCTCTCAGGACCAAGTGAGGTGCCCAATACCTAAATCAGTCACTGGCTTATATCAATCATAGTATATACCCAGTTGATAGGGCCGATCTCCTCTGAAACCTACAACTATTAAGAGGAGTGAGCAAAATCAGGGTTATAATAGGAAGGAGGACAGTGGAGCCAGATGGTGCTTGGGGTGCGACAACCAGTGGTACTTGCTATAATCTCCAATGGTAGGAGAGAGAGAGAGGAGAAGTGGGGGAGAGAGGGGGAATAATCAACCTGAGAGTGGATTCAGAGACTAGATTTTTAAAAACATTTTACATCAATGAATTCAGAAATTGAGAAAAATCTGCCCTATTTTCTGTTACTTTTTCAGGGGACTTTTGTAGCCATAGAAACTAGGACTGATGGAAATAAACTTAACGGCCTCTCTAGCCACAGTCATCATTTGGAAGGGAATTCTAAGTCGCCGGAGCGCTACTGCTTATTCTTGGGAGAATGTGAGAACAAACCCTTCTCCCGCTGCCAAACTGGCATGGGATGCTGCAGCCACTCTGCAAGTGAACGGTACACAATAAACAAGCTGAGGGAAAGAGCTTCGAGTTCTAAATGCCCTCTCGAGAAAAGGGAGAATGCAGTTCCTGGGAACAGCGAACAAACGCTGTCAGAAAAGTGGAATCATTGATCTCTATCATGAATGATTAATGATCATTATGGTATGGTTTAGAATAGAAATGCAAGTTCTGCAGCCTAAAGAATGATTGGCCCTATCTCCTGTGATGTTTCATTTACACTCACTTGATAACTGCATACCAATAAGTTAGACTGTCTCAGGTTTGTTAAAACCCGTTCACCTCAGATTCAAGAAAGTATTTACCCACAAATCCAATTTTCATTCCCATGTGTCATGCCTCCAGGATTTTTTTTTTTACTTGATTAGGGATGGCTGATACATGTCTAAGGCTTTGGGTAAGATGAGTGTTGCATACATAGCTAAGTTCCTGGTGTCTTCCCATCAATGCATATAGTCCTTTTAGCATGTCAGTTTGATAGATTTGTGCTTTCGCCATCACCTTGGCCTTGAAAAGGTCACGGCGAAGTATGCAAATCCAACTGACTGAACATTTATTCCTACCAGCAAATGTATAGACCACCCTGTCTCAACTCCCTGGGTCACATACAAACGCTACCACAACCCGGTGACAGAGGACACCTGACCTATTTGTTGGCCATACTGCTCCCCATTCTCCTCTCTTTATCTTCTTATAAATCAATATGTAAAATACATGTATCAACAGACTGAAATCAAAATATGATACCACAGCAAAAAGTGAGGATAAAGGTAACAATTATCATTCATTTAACAAATGTTACTAATTGCCCACTCACGTACATGCTCGGTGCTGCTGTGGGTGCTGGAAACACGGCAGTGAACAGTGCAGCGTCCCTGCCCTTTCGGGGCACAACCCAGTCAGCACAGGGTAAACATGGAGCCAACTGAATGAGATCACTTTGGAAAGTCATTTGTACTACGAAGAAAGTAAGTCAGTATAATGTTCAGAAAGTTATAACATAACCTGTTTTACGTGTGCATGTCTTTTTCTTTCCCACATGTTCACACGCACAAACTTGTTCAAAAATGATTACCAAAACCCTTGTTACAGGTGGGCCTGCATCCACAGAGACCTCTTCTTAATTGTCAAAGCCCAAGACTTGTTTTACAATACTGACAAGTTGCATCAGACCAAAGGCATCAAACCTAACGGTTCTTTAACTTATGCAACAAATATTTACTGAGTGCCTGCTACGTGTCAGGCAGACATTGTTCTGGGCACTGCAGATACAGCCTCTAACAAAACCAGTTCCCTTCCCTTGTGTAGCCAATATTCTCGGGGGAGAAAATAGTAAGTAAATGAATATGTAGCCTATCAGATGGTGATAAGTGCTAAAGCAAAAAGGAGGTGGAGACAGCTCCCTATTCCATGATTCCATGTGTAGTGGTCTTTATATGGAGGCCTCAGTATAAGGTACTGTTTGAGCAGACCCCCGAGGGAATCGAAGGAGCAAGCCAGAGTGGTATCTGAAGGAGGAACTTTCTAGGCAGAGAGAATAACAAGTACAAAATCCCTGGAAAGGAGAGCACGTGGTGTGTTTCAGGAACAGTAAGGATCCAGTGCGTGCAGGTGATGGGGAGCAGCAGGAGGAAAGAGAGGAGAGGCATATCTCATGGGCCCTTGTCAGCAATTTTAGGAACTGTGACTCTCATTTCAGATGGCATGCCATTGGAGGACTTTGATCATGGGAATGATAGTTGCTGCTAGAGAGGAAAAGACTTCCAGAAACCCAGGCAGATTTAAAACCTCCATCCATTTTCAGTATGTCAGGCTACATAAGCAAGCCACCTCATAACAGCCATCAGACAATTCTTTTCAGACCATTCTGGGTCTAAGGGCACTGAACTTGGCCATCAGGTGAAACAGTAAAGAAACAGGAAGGAAACTAAGAGGATATGCTGTATATTTTGACTTAAAAGTAGAGGGTTACATACAAAGAGTGACATTTTACAGGGAGGCTCTGGTTCTTAAATCCCACCTACCTACAGATTTATTATTTATGAATAGCTTTTCACTCAGATGGTCCAAGTTTTGTCTGGAAATAGCATCTTGCCATTAATTCATACTTCTTGGCTATCTTAAGGATCAGTGAGCAAATATAACTATCAAACATCATGAGCTCCCAGAACACTAGATGTATGTAGTATTATCAACCATGATTGTGGCCATTCGCCTAAAATGCTAGAAAACTTGCTTTTTTTGGTTTCTCTGTGTATTTGCCAGTGAAGTATAAATCTCAACTATCAGGGGGAAAAAATGTACTGACTCACCAGGTTGAAATCTCTCCGAGGCAGAGATGCATTTCCATTGGTTTCTCACATAACTATTTTAGACCATAGAGTTCTACAGACTGGACTTGTGCCTAATCATACAATCAGATTGCTTTAACCCCCAGATGCATGTGGGCAAAAATAGTAATCCCACACCAAGTTATTATTAGCTTTTGTGGCCTGAATCATGGCTAAGATCTATTTGTTTTAGAAGTGATATTGACATAATCGAATTGCAACTAATTTGAGTATTTTCTTCCCAGCTCATGCTCCTATTAGCAGCTCTCAGTTAAAAATCCTCAGAAATGAACACTGTATTCTTCCTTAATTATTGTCAGTTTACCCATAAAACCTGAACCTTTAAGGAAGCCTGACTTCCTGTTATAGTAACAAGCTTTTTAGTTGTCAAACATTGGTATTAGATGTAGCTACTATTGTTTTAGGTCTAGAGCTCTAAAGTTGAAACCAATCACCCAGCAGGATAAGAGATTCTGAAACGTTGAGAACTGCGTATTACACGAACTATTAGAGTCAGAACAGTCAAAGCCACAGTTTAACAGGACAATGCCCTCCATCTAATAGGGAGCGTGAAGTGCAGGAATCACTACGTAAGTTGAAGTGTCTGTGTGTTTAATTGGAATGATCATTTGGGAAGTTTTAGGACACTTGGTTTCAAATAAGCTTTAAGTCTTAAGGTAAAAATTTTAAACCATCTAAAATCTTTTCTACCAGAGGATAGACTATAAATATACTAATTTGAAATGTAGCTATAATAACAAATGGTGTTTCATTATTCAGAAGGTATGAGTCAAGTGTTACTTTTAAAGACAGCATTGGGTGTTAAACTCTTTTCTATTTGGACAGAACATAAATATACTAATTTGAACTATAACTATAATAACAAGTGGTGTTTCATTATTCAGAAGGTATGAGTTGGGTGTTCCTTTTAAAGACAGTATTGAGTGTTTTTCCACACTAGCAGTTCAGGTTTAACATGAATTACTGGCCCAATTAATCCTCTTATGAAATCACTTTTTGAGGAAATCAGGCTAAATTAAGCATGAGGGGTATTAAATCTTTTTTTAAACTAATTTTTTTCATTTTTCAATTACAGTTGACATTCAATATATTACTTTCAGGTGTACAGCATAGTGGTTAGACATTTACTTAACTTGTGAAGTGATTTCCCAGGTAAGTCTTGCAACCACCTGACACCATATGTTATTATTGACTGTGTTCCCTGCGCTGTGTTTTGCTCACATCCCTATGACTATTTCGTAACTGCCAATTTTTACTTCTTGTTTGATTGTCGTTCAATTACAGCTATCCCCATTTCCCCCCTGTACTCTCCCCTGCCCCGCCTACCTCCGCCATCTTCCCTTTCCCTTTTCCACCCAGTCCCTGACCCCTTGAATTACATAATCTTGCTTTTGTCAGTTTTCCATCTTTTCTTTAATTCCACCCTCATTCTTAATACCCCTGCTTTCACTAACTTTCTATCTCATACCTCATTTTTACTAAGTCTTATGCTCATCCAGCTATTCAGCAAATCTCCAAGTAAGTTTGATCCCAGTAAGTTTTTTAACAAGGTCCAAGAAATATCACTGATGGTAGAATTTTAGGCAGATGGTTTTAGACAATTGGGCCCAGGAGGAGTGGTTGGGAGGAATTTGAAACAGGGGTTTGAATCCCCCATCTGACAACTCTTAGGTTCTTAGGGTCCAAGATAAACAATATTAAGAACACCCCATCATGACTTTTTTTGCCTACCACGGATTTTTGCCAGAGCAACCCCCTCCCAATGCCCTTAAAATAGATAAGCCAGAGACACTGACTCACACTGAACTGTCATCCTGTCAATAAAATATTAATTACTATAAATAACTTAGAATGCAGTTACTGGAAAAAATGGCAAAGCAAAAAGCTCATTTTAAAGTGACAGATAAAAGTAAAATTTTAAATCAGATCAGATTGAAGCACGGACAATATTTAATAAAATGTTTCTAAGCAACAGGGTACAGGAATCAAAGAGCTTCAGTAGAGCTGACATTAACAGAATTAAATGGAATCCAAAAATAGCTTCATTTTCTTATAAGCAACTCAGTCTGCAAAGTAAAACAAATTCCTTCCCCAAACTCAACCTTTTGAATCATAATCTCTTTCCAAACATCCCATGTATGGTCTCAGCATGGATGACCATGCTAGTAGCCAAGTTTTAATATGTATGAAAAAGTTGCAGAGTAAGTGCTGGGGAACAGTGATAATTTACAAGTTCTGACCACACAATACACCCTTTTTCAACCCTTGGTTATCAAGACAACTTACAAATAAAAAGGAATGTTCACTATTCCCTTTTATGTACCCTATAGACCCATCTAAGTGGATATTTTGATATTCCACTGTTAATGACACCCTAGCTTTGTCAGCAAGGGAGATTTTCCTCAGAGAATCAAGCCCTGACTGCTGTGGCTTATTGAGTTGGGCATTGTCCCACAAAGCAAAAGGCCACTGGTTCGATTCCTAGACAGGGCACATGCCTCGGTTATGGGCCAGGTCCTCAGTTGGGGGCATGCAAGAGGCAACCAATCAATGTTTCTCTCACACATTGATGTTTCTCTCCCTCTCCTTCTCCCTCCTTTCCCCTCTATCTAAATAAAATCTTAAAAAAATAGAGAATAAAAATGTCTATAATAGATCTGAATAAGTTCTTAATAGGTTCTAAGAAGAGAATATGTGATCTTTTTAGGTCATCTTAATGCCACAAAATCAAGAACCTTTTAATACTTGCAGATAATTTTTTCCACCACTAAGCCTTTGAAATTGTAATTTAGAAATCAATGAAAATTTTCATTCGCTTTTCCAAGAGAGGAGTTCAGTGTGTGTGTGACTATCCTTTTAAAGTAACAGTCTGCAGGCAAGGCTTGTCACATACAAATGTGTGTTCTCAGTTCTCTTTTGCTCTGCACAAAAAAAAAAAAAAAGGAAAGAAAAGTATAAAAGGAGGTCCCCATGCTGGCCATTGGTTTGATTAACAAGCCAGTCCTGGACACTTTGGGTTTTTCATTTCTGCTGTCAGCCGGAGAGAGTTATAGAGTGTCAGCAGAGGGGACTGTGCAGACCATTTCTTTGCAGAAAAAGACACTTAGTGAAATACATATATACGTATATGCAGGAAGCATAGTTTTTATAGTACTTTATTTGATCAACTACTTTTTAGAAACCTCACCCAAATTATATATTTTGTGTGTTCATGTAAGCTCATTAGACATGATTTGTAAGATTAAGGGCACACGACTTTGTCCCATCAAGTTCCAGCCCAGTGACTTGATACCTCCTGCCAAAATGAGCCTGACTTTTCTCCCATGTGATGTCTTTATAGACTCCGTATACAAATCCTAGAACTACTGATTTGCTCTTTTAAAACCACCCTCAATTCCAAAGTGATCACCTTAACCCAGTCTCATCTTTTTTATGCCAGTCTGCTCAGTGAACATGTTGAGACCAGAGCTCAATGTCATGGTTTTCATTGTTTTTATTATTCCTATCACTTGCTAAAATATCTCAGTGAAAGTGTAAAGTTATCACAAAGGGTTTTAATTTCTTATAGAAATGATTGGCGCAATGTTCATTTGAAATCACTTGTACAAAATCAAAAATTAGGCTGTCGACTCTCCTAACATTTTCCTGAGGTAGCTGTTATAGTGTGCCTCCCCCACCTTTTTTTTTTAATTATTATGTATTTTAAGTTCTATAATAAGTACATGAAGAAGTCAGAGATGTGAAACTAAAATTGTGAGGTTAATGTTCTTTTACTCAGCCTCCCTCCCTAATACTCTGCTAATATAGCCATTTTTCATTTTGCTAATGTAATGATGTTTTCATTCAGAAATACTGCTTACATTAACGCTGTCTGTCCTGATGTTGGCATGTGTATTTAAATGGCACCACACTGTGCAGCAAGACATTAGGTCAGCCACAGCTCATGGCAGTGAAAACCAGAGCTGAATTAATGGAGAAATTAAACTGCTTCCAATTACATACTGCACTATATCTTGGAGAGTCAAACTACAAAAACATGCTCTGCATTGGTCTAGATTAGCCTTAAAACAGCTCCTATGGGTAAGTCCCTTGATTTGATCTAACCTGGAGAGTACCCTGCAGATAAATCCTGAGTGGCAGGCATGAGATACCCCCAATGGCTTGCTTCTTCTAATCAACAAAACAAACAAGGAAGCAAAATATAAGCAGAAACACTGAAATTAAAAACAAACTGATAGTAACCAGAGGGGAGGTAGGAGGGGATAATAGGGGGAAAGGGGAAAGGGTTTTCAGGAACATCTATAAAGGACACATGGACAAAACCAAAAGGGGGGTAAGATCGAGGATGGGAGGTGGGGATGGCTGGGGTAGGGGGAGTGGTGGGGGGGAAATGGAGACAACTATACTTGAACAACAATAAAAAATTTAAAAAATAAAAAAGAGCCCCAGTTCGTAAGTCATCATTTAAGAGATTCAGAAGTGGTGCTGAACCATAAAATACTCTCTCCAGGCATGAGAGCTTTAAGAAACAACAAACATTGAACTGAGAAGTAAAAGACAAATTTTCTTATCTCGCTCAGCCAATAACTGGCTATGTGAGCTACATGAACACAATTTAGATCACACTTGTCATTTTGGATTCCCTAAGTGGCTCCATTACAGACTAAATTGAAGCTCCCACTGTCTGAGGGGGTGATGTCATGTAGTCATGAGGTGTCTAGACTCTGAAGCCAGGAGTACTTGCTTTGTATCTTACGACTACCTCTGGCCAGCAGGGTGACCCTGGGCAAGTTATTTAATCTCCCTGGGACTCAAGTTCCTAACCTATAAGTGAGAGATAATAATAATAGCTGTTTGTAGAGCTGTGGTGAGAATTAAGTTGAAATTGCCATGTTCTCGCTGTGGTAGCTGACAAAGAGTAAATGCTGTCTAGGTGTTTATTAAAGAAAAGTAGTCCCTTCACTTTAAAACCCAACTTTAAACTCGTTTGTTCCACAATGCTTTCCCAAATAGATGTGTATAGTTTAAAGATTAATGGACAACTGTTGAGTTAACAGTTCAGAGATGTTGATAACAATGAGACTGCTTTCCTTTGATCCTTGATTCACTCCCTAGTCACCCCTGTATTCCTTTTTCTGTATTTCTGTATTCCTGATGTATGTTGTTCCCTCTGAAGAATCACTTCTCACCCATTCCAATTCTCCTGGCAAACTTCTGCTTCTTCCAAGATGCAGCCCAAATATCATCTCTTCTGTGACAACTTCAGCAACTCCCCAAGCTGGTAAGGCACTCTCTTTTTACAACAGTTTTTTTTAAATGATCACAAAATATTTTGACATTCTTCTCATTGAGATGTAGGGTCTATGTCCCTTCCCCTTACTTCTGGGTGGGCTTGTAGCTGATTCATCCAAAAGATCATGTGGTTGAAGTGACACTAGTGTCTCATGAGGCTGGGTCATAAAAGGTGATGCAGCTTCCACGTCATTTGCTGGAACACACGCACTTGGAGCCTGAGGCTGCCCCGCTGGGGGGAAACCGGGATCTGTGGAGAGGCCATGCGTGTGTGCCCTAATGTCAGTCCTGTTCTCTGTGTCTTCCCAGTTGGACACCCAGACTTTGTGGAACACAAACAAGCCATCTCTTTACTATTTCTTCTGAGCCTTCCCAATTCCCAACCCACCATATCTGTGCAAACAGTAAAATGGTTGCTTTACACCACTGAGTGCGGTGCTAATTTCTTACGCAGCAAAGTACTTGAACAATTTTCTATGATTCCAAAAGCCTCTGTATATGCCAATATTATAGTACTCGGTAACACGGAAGAATAATAATTTTCAATTGTCCCACTCTCTGGGTTGAGAGCTCCCCAAAGGCAGGAACTCTGCTTTATTCATCTTTGCATGCCAAGTGCCAAATAAAGTGTCTGGCACATTACAGATGCTCAATGTATGTTTGTTGAATAAATTATTTATGAAAAGGCACAGATGTCATATAATACAAAATTATAAGATAATTTATATTTATAATCATAGAAAGTTTTGTCCAGCACTTCAAATTCTATGAATTCTCAAAAATGCATGTATATACTTAATGCACACGAAGGTACGCACACAATTTATGTGTGTCAGTTCACCCCAGACTCCCTGCCCCCACCGCACCAGCACCTACGTATTTATTGGGCTCTTTATTTGATTAGAAAAACCTCTTCTTTTTTCCCTGCCACATAAATCATTCCTGAGCATAAAGCCCTCCTTGAAATCATGTCTAGTAAATCAGCACAAAAGAGCTGGCCTCTGGCTTCTGAGCCAAGCAAACCAAGCAGGCAGTCAGACTGTAAGATTCTTAAAGCATTCTTTTATGAAATATGCACGCACCCTCTAACTATCATGGCTTGCATTGTTCTCTATTTTTATGCAGTTTAAGTAAGCCAAGAACGTACAGGGTTGGTGTTTTCACTGCCAGCTTTAGCTAACTATATATAGCTGCACATTATATTCGATATGTAACGTTCACATGTGTAGTCACACCAAGTTTTCTCCACCTGCTAGCAGCCTGAGCTGGCTGACTCTGGAGCTCAGAGCTCCTGGTAATCCTTCAGGGAGTGCTGCTCACTTGCTGTGCCAGGTGGCATCCTGAAGAAATCTCTGCCAGCTCTGCTGAATGCCAAGCAGAAGCTTCAGTCTGGCTTCATTTATTGTGTTGGGTTTGAGGTAAGTCTTTGATTCAGCATCTATGATCAAATCAATTTTGCCACTTCTCAAATGTCTAATTCTATAAGTAGAATTTCAAGAAGCCACATGGGTCAACAAGCATATAAAGGGGCTGAGGTTAAAGTGTACATGAATTTCAAAACTGACATCACAGACTGAGATTAGCATTGATGGAGGGATGCCCACCTCTCAACTAGGAGAAGTGGAGAGTGGAGTTGTGGGGGGTGGGCAGTGCCTGTGAGACCATACAATGGAAAGTGGGGGCCATGGAGGGAGAACACATGGGCAGAGCAGCCACTGACCTGTGGGCTCTCACCTGAGAAGAGGCCATATTCAGGGACCTGGTCAGAAAAATAAAATAGGAGTCAAACATTTACTGAGAACCAATGAATTCTGTGCCAAGGATTTTTCTAGGTACCTTAGTTACTATTGGTCCACGTGCTTCACATGCCACCCTTCCGGCAGTGATTTCATGCCTCTGGGCCTGCTTCATCATTGTGGCACTGGCTTTACCACCCCTCCCCCAAGCCTGTTTCACCTCATTCCCATCTTTCATGTTCAACAATCCCGTTTCCTTTGCTGAGATCAGGCTCTGGGGTGAACTCACTCCATCTCCAAACTGATCATTATTTTCACTTCTGTTTATCATTATTTTTCTTTTCTGACTTCAGCAATACTTTCCAAGACTCCATCTTTGATACCAGTTTTCCTCTCTTGTATCTTCAAATATCACTTCTGAATTAGTTCTTTTCTCTTATCCTATAAATTTTCTTAAATTTAGAAACATCTCTATTGACTACACCCTCCTCCAGAGACTCTCTTCAGTGTCTACTTCAGGAAATGTTGAGCCCCAAAGCTTGATGTTCAAGTCCCTCTAAATACGGTTGAAAGAACTTTCAACAATATCTTCCACTTCTCTCCATTCATACCATATTTTCTAGATCTATCAGATTACCTGTTATTCTCTACTTTATGCCTGTGTCTTTGCATACATGCATGTTCTTCCCCTCTGCCTTCTCCATTGAAATCTTACTACTCAGAGCAAGTCTTACATTGCAGCCCCTGTTGTTCTGCCCCCTCTATATATTAGCCACACTGAATTACTGTGGAATATTCCTTCCAAACTTTTCATATTTGCCTCCTTTACCTGGCATCACCTTCCTCCGTTGGTGTAGTTGTTGAACTAGACCTTAAAGACCAGTACCAATGTCACTTCCTTTGTGTACCTCTCCTTATCAGCTCTTCCTCCACCCCACTAATCGCTCCTTATCTGGTTTTCTATATTTTAAATACACCCTTATTGTATCATTTATATTGTCTTTTAGCTATTTATATGTATCCCTTTTTCTGTCATTGCATAGCACAAAAACTCATAATGATTAATATATGTTGAATTCATGCCTCCCAGTTTCCCTTTGAGTGAAAGTAACTGTCACCACTTTTTATCCATCACTCCCCCATACCCAGTCCCAATATGGAAACTAAATGTGAGCCCAGGAGCCTACACATAAACACAGCTTAATCTCTATTCACATGGGGGCAGAAATGCTGGGAGAAAGGCTGCACCAGAGTCTGGAGGAAAACCTAGACACCTAAAAGTGAACTGAGGTTCCCTAGTTGTAAGTGGTTGTGGTGAGTGTAAAAAGGAAGTGGGATAAGTTTTATAGCTTGTACTAGAAAAGTAATGACAGAAACCCGAGATGCAGGATGGGGAAGGTACATGTTAGAGAGGTAGGGGGTGGCCCTGCTCCACTTAAGTACTCCTGAAATTTTGTTAACCAAATTGTGCTCCACATGAAAGGCCTAGTTGGCAGTCATTGTGTTTTCTCAGGCTACTACTCAATGTTCTAAAGATATGGCTTTCTTCTTCATTAATTAAGGAATCTAACTTCCAAATCTAGCAGCCATCTCAGTAAAGCCTTTTGGCAGAAGAAAATAGAAAATCTTAAGCGCGGTTACTAAACTACATAGGCAAAAACCCAGCTCAGTCCGGTTCTCAAACTTTCACATGTATCAGAATCACCTCAAGGGTTGTGAAAACACGTTGCTCACCCCATACCCAGAGATTCTGATTTAGCAGATATGAATTGGGGCCTGAGAATTCACATTTCTAGCAAATGCCGTCCCTGATGAAGCTGATGCTGCTTATTTGAGGACCTCACTTGGAGATCCACTGCCTTTGCCCATCTCCCATACCTGTCTCCACACGGGATCAGGTAGGCCTGCGTGCCTTTGCATAACCCTCCCTACTGTTCCAGTCTAACGGGATGTAATGCCAGGCAGCAAGTGTCGACAATGCCCAGGCATGCTGCATCTAAAATAACAAGGAGATAAAGATATAGAGTTATAAAAAAAAGCGAAGTGAAGACAGACAGACAAATATTAAGTTGGTAAGAAAGAAAACAAAAAATAGTCCATGCATTCTGCAGCACCAAAATTTATACTCTGTCAAGTGTAGAGCATGCCTTCCTATGAGTTCCTCTGCAAGGATTTTAAAAAACTATCTCACCCATAAAAGTTCTATTTGAATCTCCTCAAAAATATACTGTCTTCACCCAAGTATATTGATAACCATTCCTTCCTTCTCATCTCTTCTATTGCTCCATGAAGCTCTAAACAATGCTGAATGGCTTACAGTTGTAATATTCATGAGAACGGTAATCATAGACAGACATTTGAATTTTTCAACTGGGGTCACTTCATGATTTAAAATTCAAACAAAACTGGCTCAAATTCCCAACTCATATGTTCTGGGAAATTTGCTGATCCTGCTAAAATAAAATCTCCAGGGATTTCATGGGGCTGTGTTTTTACCTAGTCACCTCTAGCTACCTTTCTCTTGAACTCAATTTTAGAGCTCTCTCAAGTTCTGGTCAAGATGGCAGTGCCATGGTGAATGTGATACCCAGAACCTCCCACAACCACATCAAAATTATAGCTAAACTACTGGAAACCAAGTAACTACTCAGAACCACCTAAAATCTAGCTGGATGAAAATCCTACAACTAACAATATAAAGAAAAAGCCACATGGAGACTGGTGGGAGGGGCAGAGACAAGAGACAGGTGTTCCTACATCTATGGATGGCAGATAAAAATCAGGAGGGATATCTCAGCTGCAGATGTCCCCTTAAGGAGCAAGTGGTACCAGTCCCACACCAGGCCCCCCAGTCCAAGTGTTCTAGTGCCAGGAAGAGAAGTTCCCATAACTTCTGGTGGTAAAAAACAGTGGGGATTGTGGCTGAGGGAGACAGACTATTGGTGGAGTCCAAGGTATTACTCTTAAAGGGCCTGAGCTCGGATTTACCTGGACTCACTCCATATGAGCTCCAGAACTTGGGAAGCAACTTGAAAGCTACCAGGTACATAAAGGGGGAAAGTGACTGTGTGGCATCAGGGCAAGAGCTGGGGGTCAGGGGGCAGATTTCTCCCAGACCGAAATGCTGGCAGAGGCCATTGTTCCTTTTCTCTGAGCTCTTCTCCTCACTGCGCTAGCAGGCAGGCTCATAGATATATACAATATTTTGACAGCTGCCAGATAGAAGGTGGGGGTTGGAGAAATGGGTAAAAAAGCTGAAGTCATTAAAAAGTACAAATTGGTACTTTCACAGAATAGTCAGGGATGTAAACTACAGGCATTGGGAACATGCCAATAATATTGTAATAACTATGTATGGTGTCAGATCGGTACTCAATCTGTCAGGGGATCACTTCATGAGTTGCATAAATGTCTAATCACTGGGTTGTACATCTGAAATTGATATAATATTGTATGTTAACTATAATTTAAATTTTTTTAATATTTAAAATAAAAAATAAAGAAGCAAAAACAAGTAAGACAGAAATGAGGTTGCATAAATAATACATAAATATTACATAAATATTACATAAATAATACATAAATAATACATAAATATTGAATCTGTTTTTCCCACTTTTTAAAAAAATGATTAATAAATTGCTTTGAGTGTTTTTCTTTTTTTATTATTGACACTCATACAGATGTCTCCTATTTCTCCCCTTTTGCCCACCTCTACCCAGCCCCCACTCCCCTTCCCTGACCTTCACCACACTATTGTCTGTGTCTATGGGCTATACATATACGTTCTTTGGCTAATCCCTTCACCTTCTTTTATCCACCCCCCCACCACCACCCTCCCCTCTGACAGCTGTCAATCTGTTCCACGTGTCCATGCCCCTGGTTCTACTTTGTTGTCAGATTATTTTGTCCATTAGATTCCACAAGCTCTGGACTCTAGTGAAGATTTGTAAATAATAGCAGAGGATTTTATAACTTTGCAACATAATAGAACTTAAAATTGAATATTAAATATTTTAACATGTGAAAAATTATCATCATAAAAAAAGTTAAGGGAAAAGGGTGGAGCCACATGCAAATGAAGCCACTCCTTTAAACTCTATCAGTGCTTAGATTTGTTTTAATTCCAAGATTCATTCATTTCTTCAACAAATTTTATTGTGTGGCTACTGTGAAGCAGGTGCTGTGAAAGATACAGCAGTTACGTTAACTAATGAGACAGCATAGTATTGACAAATGAGAAGGTTAGTACTATAGAATATGGTAGGTTCATCTTCCATAAATCAGGCTGAACCTAAGATAAGGGAGGCTTCGTAGAGACAGTAGCCTCTAAGCTGATTCCTGAAAGGTGAGTTGGAATGACCCAACTGGAGTGAGTGAGTGAGTGAGGCTGAGAGTGAGTGAGGCTGGAGAATTACAGCGTTGCCAGAAAATGAAGGTCCTGAAATATCCTGCTAATGGATTTATGCTTCAATATGTATAATGTGAATCCTAGTACCCAGCACAAAATATTCTCAGTAAATTTTATCCTTTATGATTTATTCTACACACAACAAAAAGTCAATGAAGGATTTTAAGTGGGGGGTGTGTATGTGTCAGAGTGGGAGTATTGACATAATAAGATTTGCATTTTGCAAGCTTCCTTTGGTTAAAGAAAGAAACTAGATTGTAGGGGATCAATATTACAAGTAATGAGGCAGTGTAGGAGCCTAACAGAGTAATCTGAAAAAATATGATGGTAGCTGGAGTAAAGAGTAGCGATAGAGAAGGGAGAAAAGTGGTAAAGTGTTTTGATGAGATGAGATAAAGAAAGGGTAGTGTTGAGGATGACACTGAGTTTCCTAGCTGAGCAAGTAAGTGGATGCTTGTGCCATTCCCTGAAATAGGGAACACTGTAGGAAGAGGAGGGGAAGGAGAAAGGAGGACACAATGCTTTCTATTTTTGAATGCCTAGTGCTAGTGCCTGTGGGACATGAAGGCAGCTGGCAAAGGCTGAAACTAATGAGAAAATCTGTCCTAGAAATGTAGCTTTTGAAACCTGATAGCCTTTACAGAGTAATTAAATCCATGGACCTGGATGAAATCACCCTGAGATGATAAGAAGAAGAGCTGTCCTAGGGAGGAACCCTGCAGATGAAGAGAGGAACAAGAGGGGCTGATCAAGATCAAGACTCCAGAGGAGTAAGAAGAAACCCAGAGAGTGCATGTTATAGAAGGCAAGGGAAGAGAGTATTTCAAGGAGAGAATGTGTCAAATTTCATTAGAAATTCAAACAAGACTAAGAATGTTTAAAAATCTCTTTCCTGTACCACCCTCTTAATCTTAGTGAACCTACTATTTCCCCGCATGCGAATCTCCCACCCTTTAAACTCTGTTCTTACCATTTTTAAAAACCTATTCTTAACCTTATTTGCCTCTGACAGCTTAAATCCCATTTACAACCATTTCAAGTTGTCCCTACCATTGTTGGCCAATAGTTCTAAATCAATTCATGTTAAACAACGTAAACTGGCCGGGTCTGCTATTTAGTTCCTTTTCTCTCCCTATATGTCCTTCTAATCAACATCTATGACATTCACATAGTATCTATTTCAAATACTTTCCACCTTCCTGAAAGCATGAAAACCCCCTCAACTCCAGAACCAGTAAACAACCTCACCTCCCATTTACCAGGAAGACAGAAGTCCACTGATGTGAGCTCTCTTGGAAACTTTCCTCTTAAACATTTTAAAACTTCTCTTAACTTCTTTAAGTCCTTCCTTCTTCCTATATATTGAAAATAAAAAGTCCTCCTCTCCAAATGTAACTTAACATGTGACCTTAACCTCTGTCCACCAGTCATTTCTGACCTATCTTGGAAGATTGATTTTTCTTCTACTCTGGCTACTGCCTTCCAGTCTGTAAGTAAATTCAAGTCTTCTGTGGCAGACAGACTCTAAGGTCTATCATCCCCATCTCCTGGTGTTTACTACTTTGTGCAGTGGGACCTGTGACTTGTTTAAAACAATTAGAATATGGCAAAGGGGACAAGATGAACATGATTATGTGTATGCAATTAAGACATATGATGCCTGTCTTGCAAGCACACTCTTTCTCTTGCTGGCTTTAAGAAACCGAGTATATGTTGGAAACTCTCATGTGGCAAGGAACAGAGAGTGGCCTGTAGCCTGTAGTCATCAAAACTGTGGTCCTTGGTCCCACAGCCCACAGGAACTGAAAGGGGCTAAACACCACAAAAGTGGGTACTTCCCCAGATGAGTATCAAATGAGAGACTGCAGCTTCAGCTGACACCTTGAGTACAGCTTTGTGAGGACTTAATGCAGAGGATCTAGTTTGGCCAATCTTCCCACAAGAACTTAAGTTTATTTATCCAACCTTTGAATTGTGGTTGACCTTGCAGCTTGCTTTTACCATCAGAATGTGGTTGAAATAATGCTACTTAATTTCAGATACTGAGACTTAAGAGATCTGCAGTTTTAACAACTTTTATGTAGTTGGAACATATCTTCTTATAGTCCCACTGCCAGGCTATGAGAAGCCCAGGCCTCATGGATGAACTATGCGGAGGACAACTAGCACTTTGGTGAACAACCCCAGCTGAACTCTCAGCCAACAAACAGCCAGCACTCACTGCCAGTCATGTGAGTGAACCATGTTCAATGTCCCTGTCAATCAAGCCTCCAGATGACTGCAGTCTGCCAGCGCCCCAGCCAACACCATGTGGAGCTGAAGAACCACTCAGAGGAGTCAACTCACAGAAATGTAAGAAACAACAAATTATGCTATTATTTTAACATACTATGTCTGGGATTGTTTGTAAATCAGAAACGAATAACTAAAATACTAACTTTTCCTCTCTATTTCTCTGGTGAAGCAGTTCCTTTAAAGATCAACAATGACCTTAGTCTGAAAATTCAGTAGAATTTTTTCTTTGCTTCAAATGGCGTTAGTGAAATTCTTTCTCTTGATGCTTCCTCTTTTATTTTTGTGACGTATTCTAGGACTCGATTTCTTCCCTTCATCCCCAAAGTGTAGATGTTCCCCAAGGTACAAGGGCATTTCTCTCTAAACTCTCTTTCTTGGTAGTCTTAGCCAATCTCATTGTTTTAAATATCACCTCTATGCAGATAATGTCTAAAGCCTTCAAGAGGCATGATGATTAGAAGCTCAAGGACTGGAAATGGGCCAGACAGGGCTTTAATCCTGCATCTACCAATTACTAGCCATGTGACACTGAACTGAACCACTGAAGTGGTTTAACCTTTAAACCTCCATTCTCTTTTCTCTTAAGCCTGGATAATAACAGCATCATGCTCATGGGATTATCACTTCAGCCTGCCACACAATAAGCACTCTGTGTAAACCAGTGCTTTTCAATGCTTTACAGTTGTTCCTATCACTGCTTACATAAGCAAAATGATAATATTTGTATGCACTCTGGGGCAAATGGAAGCAGCTGCTCAAGTCAAAGGTGATGGACTTGAGAGCTCTAGCCCCTCCAGCCCCTGTCCAGTCCTTACCCTAAGGGATAATCAATACTAAAGCCCATTATTAGCACACCGATGGGAAGCTTTAGAGAAAAGGGTACCAATTATTATTTTTGTCTCTGGTCCTGATCTCTCTCCAGGGCTCCAGGCCCTCTATACTTGATACTTCCTACCATCGTGACCCACAAAACCAATGGTGATTCTCAAAGTGAGATCCCCTGGTCAGCAGTGTAAGCATCAGCTGAGAAATTGTTAGAAATACAAAATACAAATACTCATGCCCCAACATCAAACATGCTGAGTCGGCGATGCTGGGGATGGCCCAAATCCCCTTATTGGTGATTTTGATGCAGGCTAAAGTCTGAGAACCAATGGCCACAGTGATTTTAACTTGGAGTAGCCAAGCCTGTTCCTCTGCCTTTACTTCCTATTCTGTTTAATTAGTTCCACTACCTTTCCAGTTCCCTGGCTCCAAAACTTCAGATTAATTCTTGAGTCTTCCATCTTACCTGTCTTTTGTATCTAATCATTCACATCCTGTCTTCACCTCCAGCAACATTCTTCACATCTCTTTCTTTCCACTTTCTGTTCCCACTTACACACCATTAGAGAAGGAGCTGGCCAATTTTTCTCAAAGTCAATCACTCAAAATCCAATTTACCTTTACCAATGTCACTAACAGCCAGTTAGCATAAAGCAAATTTAATTTTAAAATTAAATTAGTGTTTATTAGTAAAAATCATAACTAAAACAAAATTAATTATAATTGTCCCTTGTCCCTCCAGAAACATGATAAATATCCAATTCTATTTTTATAGTTTTTCTACACTTTAATTTTCTGACATTTAACTCTTGAATTGTCTGGATATTGTTTTTGGTTTTGTTGTAAAATGAATGTCAAATTACCTGCCCGCTTATTGCCCAAAAGGGCATGACTCCTTATTTACAATTTTAAGTTCTGAATTCCGGCCAAGCACGAAGATCAAAGAAGATAAACAGGAGGCATGAAGTGCTGTGAGTGTTTCACAAGCCAGTGGTTGTCCCACTTTCTACATTTGACTTTCCCAGAAGAGCCTTCTGAGAAAGCTTAGAATGGGCTTATTTGCTAGAAACTAAGGCACAGTGTCTTTGGACAAATTAGTTTGAAAATCTTTAAATGCTCACAAACGAGTTAGGAAATTAAGCCTTTTGGACCTTTCTTTACTCTAGGGCAGTTTCTCTCCCTGGCCCAGCTAAAGAGGTAGGAAAAAAGAGGAGATGGAGCAGAAGTCCCCCAAGATAAGAGACAATGGCAGGCGCAGTCCTCTGCTCCGACAGGATGTATACAGGAGGGAGCAGGAGTTGGAAGGCAGGAGTCAGACACAGGTGGGATGACTGCTCCCCTCCAGGCCTGCCTCATGAGGGGGAGCAGCTTCACATAAACAGAGAAAGCTGAAACTGGGAGGGAGTATAGAGTGGTCCCAGGCAACATGGGCATTTGCAGCTGAGTGAAAGGAGCAGGGCCACCTGGTTGGATGGAGACAGCCTGAGCTACCTCTCCTGAGCTGCCCCAGCTCCCGTGTTACATGTGAATGTTCTCTCACGACCGGGCATTGAGAGGAAGTGAGAGCAGTGGGCCTCACCTGGGAGCTCTCAGAGCTCTCATGGTGAGGGGAAAGGTGACCCCGATGAAGAGGCTTCAGAGGGCTGGATGGAGACATGGCTAGACTCAGAGCAGCCTCTAATGCTCGCAGGATCATGTGGAGGTTGAACCTGATGGAGCCAAGAGGAAACCACAAGTTCTCGCATCTACTTCGTAGGCAACAGCCAAAGGCCCTGGAGCCAAGCAAGGCCAGCATCCCCCCACCGACACCATTAATTACCGAAGCACGAGGTTGAGGATAGAAAAGTCCAAGCAAGTACATGCAATAGTATCTTGCTTATTGATGGGTATTAGGTGTTGGCAGGCCTTCTCATGGATCTCATACCTGTTCCTAAATAAGCATCTACATCACTAGTTTTAATACACACTCCAAGCAAAAGACCTTGTTTAAAATATACTGAAATTCTCTTTATTCTTCTCCAGACTCTAGGGACCAAGGCCATGTTTGAGTCAAGTCTACCAAATGATTTAATAAGCAAAGTATCAAAAAAAGACAAATTAGACAAGGATCCCCCTTTCCCTCTCATGAGAAATGGACGAAAAACAAAGTCTTCCCCAAAGGAAGTCCAGTGCTTCCCTCAGCAAAAAGAATTCTGTTCTTTTCCTCATATCAGCAGTTGTGCGGGAACTCTGCACTGAACCACAAGAAACTAGAGATTTTTCTATTTAAAGGCCTGAGGAAAATATACCTGGCATGAATTGTTACAGGCATGAGAACATGCCATAGGCTTGGCCTACCTCATCTGGTTGCCCTCCTGAAATATCTCAGAACACAAGGTAACACTTTTCGCATGGCCTGGAGGCTAGTATCTACAACCTGGAACCCAGAGGTTCTGTAGACTTAAGTACTACATGAGTCTAGTCTTTGCAGCTTAGCACCAACCCAGCCTGATTTTGAGCTACCTCTCCCAGTTCACTGAGATTTTTCTCCTTTTTCTGTTATCAATCAGGGGTCAAAATGTTTCATGTCTTTTATTTCTCACTCAATGTAGCATTTAAACTGCTGAGGAATTCACTCAACAGTGTCAAATTTTAAGGTGTAGATACAAGAAGATGCTTCTTGCTCCCTCCCACCATTCCCGCAGGTCACTGACTGCTTCTCTCTGTGTCCAACTTTGTATTTTAAAGAGATCATTTCTGAGATCTTGTGTGACTTTAAAACTAAAGTCTAATTCAATGGAAGGAAGGGAACTAAAAGCTTCTCTGTGTTTATAATTTTAATATTTACAACTCAGCTGTGCAGCATGATGGGGTGGGTGTGAACAGAAAGCAAAGCCTTGTTTGCTGCTGTGTTTGCTTGATGTTTCTACAGCTCATCAGGAGGAAGTTGCCTGTGCCCCACCCATCTCAACTAAAAATAACTCCTTCACAAGCCAGCCTTGTCTTGCAGGTGTTACACAATGTTGTTTTTAATGTAATTTATGTGAAAGGATAATTACACAGTGGCCATCAGCTTTGCTTCACAGTCATTCATCATAACTGCACTATTTGTTGGTGATAATGTGCCACTGGAGATATGTGGGATTTCTACTTCAATAAAGAAGAATTTATAAAAGTTTGTTCCTGACTTTGATGAAGGAGAGGTCTAAATGCCAGCATAACAAAAATGCAGGGCACATTTTTTTAAAGCCACCCTGGGGGGAAACAAAACAAACACACAACATAACTATAAAAAAATCCCTGAGCATTTAGGCTATAAATATTAATAGAATCTTCTACTATGTATAGCACTTTATGGTTACAAAGAGATTTCTCATTCATTCTTTCATTTAATCTTCACAACACCCTCATGATAAAGGAAGAAAAGCTTTTTGTTTTTGCCTTCTATTTTCCAAATCGCACAACCGTAATTCAAAGGCCCAAGATCATATAGCTGGTAAGTGCCTGGGCTTGAACCAAGGTCTAACCCTTTCTCACTATATTGCTAATAATTTGCTGTCCTTCAGATATGAGGCCAAGGTCTCTGTGTTGCTTTATGTAGTATTCATGACAGGCACATGTGCCATAAACATTCTGTAGCCCAGGCATCCTGTTTAGTGATGCATACTGCTTAAAAGGCTGGTCCCAGTTGGGGGTTCAGTCTATATATATGAACTAGACAGTTTTATTTAACTGGCATATGTAGGAATCAAATTGAGATCTTGATTACACTAGCACCATGCTTTAACCACAATTTTTTTTTCCGGTTGCTAAAACGGTTTTACAGGTATCTATCCACACTCTGATATGCAAATTTTTAACAAAAACAAAAATAGAAGCTCTGACCAGAATGGAGGCACACACGGCACTTCACCAATCACAGTCATTATTAAGTATCCGTCATGTTCTCTTGAGGTTGGGGTGCTAATGGTACTACACTGTCCTCTTGTCATCATCTACATTAGTCAGAGAAGGATTTTGCAACCATTCTACTCATTTGAATAATTCACAGGGGGAGGATTACTGATGTGGATGCTCTTAAAAGGATGACAATTAATAGAATTGGGATGAGCTATGCTTGCCTCTACTACAGAGCAAAGATTTACGTCCCTGGACAATGCTTTTACCTTTGTGTGTGTGTGTGCGCTAAGCGCATGCTATGCATTTCCCCCCACCAGACAGGACAACAGACTATCATCTGCATTCCATGTAACTTACAACATTGGTCTTCAGCTTTCCCCTATTTTACCTGTAGGACCTACAAGAGTTTGGTATTCTCCCATAGAGGGGCTGACCATTAACGTAATTCACAGATCTGAATGATATCCTTGATGTCAAGATGTTTTTCAGTCCATCCTAAACATTCCCAAGCTCATGAACAAGCCCATAGGTTATGAGATGCCTGGAGAAAGAAACAAAGTGTACTGGATAGAACCGCTGAAAAGGCTTTATGTACAGGCTGATTTCTCCCACCTATTTTAATAATGACTGTTTTTATCATAGTGAGGATGTTAGGACTGTGGGGGAAACTGTTTCTGCAGGGAGGAAGAGTTTAATTTTAGAAAACTTTGTCAAAATATATTTCTTTGAAGTGGGTGTGGAGCTCCACGCCGCTACTCCCACAGTGAGGGTGGACACTGGGAGGCTGATCAATGTTTCCAGATCCCACCAGCCACTCTGTGCCTGCCCTCACTATTTCCTCTAGAACTCCACAAAGGTTATAGCGATAAAGGAGAGATTGCAGGAATGGGACATCAGTTACATTTTACTGATGGTGTAGCAGTGGGTGGGAGAAAGAGAATAGAGAATTGTAGAGGAAGCAGAAAATGCAGAGAAATGCTAAGAGATTTAGCAGTGTTCTAAAGCAGGCCAAACCCAAGGTCACTGCCTTCTAGTTATGAATCTGGAAACAGGCCAAAGAAGCAATGAAAACACAGCTCACATATTTATATATTAACATGCATAATTATAGCTAACATGCTCTATCCTGCATGGAGCACTTGACATGAATCATCTCATTTAACCTGCACAAAAAGTCTACTAGGTACCAATATTATCCTCATTTTACCAGTAGGGAAAGTGGTATAGAAAGAGGCTGAGTAACTTGCCCAAAGTATACTTCTATTAAGTTTGATAGGCTTGTTATCTATCCTGTATTCTCTTGATTCTGGAGTCTGTACAGACTCCCACTAGACTTTTGCCAGAGGATGTTTTGAGATGCTTCTACTCTGTGGGACTCCCCTAATATGCCCACAATACTAAAGCAGCTTTCTCAGGTCTTAACCCTTCTCAGGACTTAGATGAAAAACAGCCAGGTATCGCAAAGAGGCTGAACTAAGAGTCAAAACCTTTTCCAGTAGATGCGCTTGTTAGACACATGAACCTGAGCTAACCTTAGATAGAAAGTTTGAATCATATTTTCTCTTCCAGCCTGATATAGCTGTTGAAAAAAGCAAATGAGAGAATATCTTATATGTGAATAAGCTTTAAAGACTATAAAGAATCAGAATGAGCTAGGGGGCTTAATCTACCCGGGTAACCTTACCCATGACCCTATTGGGTAGGTGGTTTCTAGGTATTTTCAGAAGTTCAAAATAAAGGTTTATCAGGGAGCAGTCTTAGAACACTAATCTTACAAACTCAGTCATCTTCCTTCTCTTCCCCAATCTCTCCTTAATGAAAATTGGTTGAAAGAGTAATGGTGGACTTCAGTTCTCTTGGGCTTCTCAGCTTCTTGATTTCTTTACCTGCCAAATAAGCATGATCTATACTCCCCAATGCAGAGAACTAGCCATATGTAATTTAAATTTAATTAGTAAAAATTTAATTCTTCAGTCATGCTAGCCACATTTCAAGTGATTAAACAAGACTAGTGGCTACTATGTTGGCACTACATACATAAAACATTTCCATCATCTCAAAAAGTTACATTGGACATCTTGTTCTAGTTCATTTGTAAAAGCCAGCCCAGTTCCAACTCCTATTGAATTATGTTACCTGTTTCTTATATGCTCTCAGGTCCTCTTGTATTTGGCGTGTAAATATATGTGCACACCATATTAAAGAAGGTGTTGGTGTTGTAGTCAACAAAGTATATAACAAGTTTGACACATTATATAGGTTAAATATTTTATAAATTTCTAATTGAAACATTTCCTGGGGCAATATATTTAAATTACAAATCTGAAAGAGAATTCCTTTACTAAGAGTAGAAAGATGTTCCTTAGTAACTTTTTTCTCACTTCTTTTCCAATCTATAGGGGGTTTCTCATAGGTATCTTTGTGGCTGACGTAACCTATTACTGCTTTAGACAAATAGATAATAAAGAGGATAAATCCGCCAAATAATCCTGTAATCTAAAACTTGTCCTGGTTCTCTGAGAAGCAGCTGCTTCATCCCTAGGGGTATCAGGCATTTCAACCCTTAAAGTAAAGAAAAAAGCACATTAGTTTCCAATCCATTTTTTAAAATGCTGACACAAACATCACTCAGTTATTCATAAACTGAAAATAAACACACACACAAAAAAACCTCCTGGTACTTCAAGTACTTCAAGAACAAAGTCAAATTTTAAAGTTTTTCAAGAATGTTTTACCAGATTTCTTTTTTTCCCTCTGACCATTTGACAATACTTGAGAGTCTCTAATTTCCTTCCTTTCTTCCTTCCTTCCTTCCTTCCTTCCTTCCTCCCTCCCTCCCTCCCTCCCTCCCTCCCTCCCTCCCTCTCTTTCTCCCTCCCTCCCCTTCTGTTTGTTTGTTTATTTATTTATTTACTTACTTACTTATTTATTTATCCTTCCTATTCTCTCATTCTCTCTCTCTCTCTCTTAAAGTGTTCAAGGTATATTTATTTATTCTCCCTACATCCTATATTTTCTTTTTTTTAATTAAATTTTATTTTAATTGTTGTTCTTATACAGTTTTCTGTTTTCTACTCCCTTATATTCCTTTGAATATATTTTCAAAAATTATTCTAGGTGCAATGACACCATACTATGGAAAGTTTGGAAAACTGGAGAAAATGGCAGGGAGGGGAACATCTCTAATTCCACGGCTTCTTCAGATGGCTATTAGCACTTTGGTCTATTGCCCCTTAGGTCCTCTTACATAAATACTTGATTTTGCTTTTACTATGTTTGTATAATTAGGCTATGCATGTAAATGTATACTTACTTTTTAAAATAATATTTCTATTTTTTTACATTTGTATACTTATTTTTTAAATAACATTTCTATTTTCTACATTTACCAATAGAAAATTAGAGTTTTAAAGAGAGCACTTCATTACTCCTCCCTTCTAAAAACAGTGCTGATGGTCAGGAGAGGAAATAAGAAGCACTGGCCCCCTTTAAAAGTGGCATTAAGTCAGATAAACTTGGTCGAGTCTAGCGATGCCAGGGTCAGAGAAGGAAACTTTTCACACATGAGAAAAGTCTAACAGAACTTGGGAGTGGTCAAAAGAAAGCATAGCTATTCCCCTCCCACCTCTAATAAAACACAAGTTTGATCATATTCTTTGTAAATGTGTATTCAGATTCCCACTGGGTTAGAGTAAACCCCAAATTTTCTAACTCATGTGTGGCCTGCAATTCTCAATTTTAAGAATCCTTAAATTTCAGTGGATTTAACTTAGAGCCCAAAACAGAATGGTCCACTTATGTGCCCCAAAACACCTATATAATTAAAGTTCTTTGGGTTGCAAATAATAGAACTCATGTCTGTTTAGCTTAAAAAAACTGTTTTTTAAAAGGGAAGTTATTGGAAAGATATGGAATTAGCCTACAGACCTCAAGGATGAGTTCAGGTTCATGCCCTTCTTCTCTAGGAAAATGCCATCAACATGGCTTAGCTCTGAAAACTCTCAGACTCTGTGACTCTCAAGTCCAAATTTCAAATTTCCAGGTGAAAAGTGAAACCAGTTCACTTAGGGTCAAGCATGTACTTTATATCAATCAGCTTAGGGCAGGGGACAGTGTCACAAGGAGCTGCCACGGATACTGGAAGGTTCTCAATGTGAGCTACACAGGAACCCCAAGGGACCTACTACTCCCCAGCCTCAGGGAAAGAGCCCCATCTTATCTTGAGCAACATGTTTTATATTGGGTTCTTTTTACCAGTTCTTTCTAGTAGACTGAATAAAAATATGGTGAGTGTGGTCCAGCTTTATAGAGTAAGAAGCCAATATTGAGTAAAAATTCTGTTTAGGAAGAGATTAGTGTAGGCATTTGAGTTCCAAAGGAAGAAGCTCCTCACATCATTCAAATTCAAATGCCAGCTAGAGTCACATTTGGTAGAACAGCCCCTCTTTTCCCCCTACAGTGAGAGTAGCAACAGCTTCTAGACACAATGCAGCAATCTGACAGGGTGATGCCACCAGCTACATTCTTATGGTGCAAAGTTTAGGAACAGGGAGGCCTGGCAGCCCAAAGTTCAAATGCAGTTTCACCAGGAAAGTCTTCCCTGGGCATCCAGCCAAAAATACTCTCTCCTTCCTCAAACCTCTGCAGGAGTGGTGGCCCCTGGACCCTGACATTACTATAAAGTGGTCTGTGAATCTACATGCTCCCCAATCATTATCATTAAGCCGAACCAATGCTATATCTCTCCCATATATTTTCTACTATGTACCTTCAAATATGTGACATTGTTGTGATCAAGAAAAGCATTTCTGGTTTCAAAAGAGCCATATATACATATGCAATTTCCTTAGTCAACAAATAATTCAACTTATTATCATAAGTAGGGGTCCCCCCCCCAAATGTTTAATGTGAGAAAGGAGTCACTCGGCCCTGGCTGGGTTGCTCAATTGGTTAGAGTGTTGTCCCCATGCACCAAGTTTCAGGTTTGATCCCTGGTCAGGACACATACAAGAAAAACCAGTGAATGCATAAATAAATGAAATAACAAATTGATGGAGTCTTTTTTTCTCTCTCTCCCTCCCTCTGTCTCTCTAAAACTCAATGAGTAGAAAAAAAAATTTAAAGGAGCCACTCAATATGTGATATAACAGGGAATAGTATGGAAGACCAGCAAAGGTCACGGTACCAACTGGAGAGAACCAATAAATAACCCAACAGGCTCATGACAGACGTGCTTTTCTTAGCAGCACCTGGCTATGGCTTTGGTGAGGAGTAATGTGAAGCTAACTCCAGAATCATTCTTTACATTAATTTTACTTTATGATCTATGAAATTATGTCACATAAAAGCTATGCTCAAAATACTAGGTAGTTTACTTTTTCTAATTAAAATTAATTAGTATATTAATAAATTTAATATATTTGAATTAAATGGGGAAAAAGAGGGTCTTATGTTCAAAAAAGTTGGGGCTCACTTTGGTCTGTCCCCATTGCTGTGGCAAATATGACCTTCCAAGTGGTCACTGTCATTATGTACATATTTTCTCTCTTTTTATTTTTTGTTGTCTCTATTTTGCACATATAAAGTCTCATTAAATATTTGTTCCTGAAAGTTCACTCTTTCCAGGGCAAGATGAGACTGTCTGGGAGAATCACCGCGAACACTCCGCCATGCTCTGGCGCCTTCCCACAGCGCTGCTGGGGGGCGGGGGCGGCACTTCAGGGCTTCCACAACCTGCTGGCTGCGTTCAGGGCCACAGGTTCCTGCCATCATTCCGCCCACTGCCAGCAAGGGCTGGCTTCCTTCTCCCCCTCACAATAAAAACTCAATTTTTCCAGTCTAGGACTAATAAAAGTGTTTCTCTGAGTCCAGCTGGGGGAAACATTTAAACCAGTAACTCACCTCTATTTATGAGAATTTAATCTGTAAGGAAATAAAAATCTAACAAGCCAAAACCTTTAGCCACTTACCTTCAGATTTAACTAGATATTAAGGAGATTATTAAACCTCCAATGAATTAGAGGTTAAAATTGGTCTAAGATACAATATTTATCTTTAAAGGTGAATTTCGGTTTTGCCTTCCCTTTGTTGAATTTGTAGTTTTCCTTATGGTGAATAATGCCAACTTGAAATTTGATTTTACTAAGTAAATTCTTTTTTTTCTAGCAGATCTCTTGATGGCTAGGTTCAAGTTTTATATGAATGCCTCAGTTGCTGAGTCATAAAGCTGGTACAGTCTTAAAGCTATTTTTTCAGACGTAGGACTGCACAGAGCGTTACTCAGTTATCACTGTCTGGAGCCTGGGTGGCGGGAGAGAGAGTCTGAGGCAGGGGCGGGAGCTTTGCCAAGAGAAATGCCGGCACCTGGACTGTGCTGCTCTGCAGCATCCTGTGTCCGCGAGGGAGGTCACAGTTCCCCATCAGGAACAACTGAGGCTCCTGCATAAGCAAGAGATCTCATTTCCTGTTTCCTAACTCAGAGCCTTGAGAGCCGTTAAAGCCTTTATTTCCTTTAGTACTTCAACAAAGAAATTATAGCCTGGTGTCAGCACGGTAATCACCTGGCCAAAGTGGAATTATACCATACACAGGAAAGCTGTACCTTCTGATTCCAGAGAATGATTTCAATTCCTTTTCTATTTCCCTTCCCACCGCCCCACATGCCTGCAGCCTCTCTCTCGCTCTCTTACTTTTCTATCTCCATCTCTTTCTCCCCTCACTTCTTAATGCTATTCCTACCCATAAGACTGCAGGCTCCTCGGACCTCAAGAATCCAGGCAAATAGCTAAAAGAGTCTTGAAGCATCACTTGGAGTCAGGCAGCTCTATTTGTATGCAGCACCACCACTTTCCACCAGGGAAAAGAGAGAACAAATTCAGGAACATTCAGAGGGTAAATTAAAGGATTCCCCCCCCCTCGGGTTGTGAATATTGTTTTTAAATCATAAATTTCTTAGATGCTTGATATTTTAGGTCTAAACCATCTTGCCTTCCCTATTGAAATATTAAGTCACTAGATCAATGACAATATACTCAGGACACATTATAATAAATAATGATGATAGCAATTAACTTTCCCCACTTATGCTTAGGACATGTACTTGTGCACCATAACTCTCCTCCCACACCCTGTGGCACATCTGCTGTTTCTCCTGCTGCCTGACAGCAAACACAAATTTACTCCATCCTGTAATGTGATTATGGGGTGTCAGGGGAGGGAAGGAGGGAAGGGGAAGGAACGTAAACAGAGAAAGGCAGAAAAACGCAGAGAAATGCATGCATATGAATATAAGCTAGACTTCAGGAAGAAGAGAGGTATGGCCTAACCATTATCTCCCTAACGCATTCTCTAAGGTGCCCAGACATGTATATGACTGCCATGGTCTTCACATTATCTCCTTTCAAGTGGTTCCCAGATCTGTGTTAATCCAGGAAGAAAGAAAATCCTACTGGAGACTGAAAGAGACCAATGAGTGTACTTCCGGAGAACCTGAGAGAATGCACTTCCATTTGGCCCTGTTAACACCACCTGTCCAAGCCTAGGAAGAGAATGTGTTCCAGGACTTTAACAGCCAGCACAGCAAGTTCCTTCAAAGCCCTGGTGAGAGGAAAGGGGAGGTCACATTATATGGGGGAACCCACCAGACAGCAACCTTGCAACTAATACATCTACGATTGCACTTGCATTTACACCAAAAGTGAGCTCCGGGTTCCAAACTCATTCTTTCAGTGAGTATTTTGGTAAGTCCTCAGCGGAGGAGCCTGTGCAGTATGTGACGAACAGTAGCACAATAAATCTAATTGGAGAGCCTTTCTTTCCCCAATGGTTAACTTCTACTCTACTCAGGCAACAGACAAACTGGTCATCACAGCTCTCTTCTTCATCATCATCCCATTTGCAATTAAATATCCCAAGCAGGAGGAAGTGTGTTTTTGTATTTGCAGTTAAATAAAATCAGATACTATCTTTATGACCATTCCAAATCATTATCATCTGCCACAGTCTGGCCACAGCTGGGTCCAGGGGTTCCTGAAAGGTGGGTAAGGCGTCCGCGATGGGAGACAGACGACAACATGACTCAGAGAACAGTGAAGCTTTGTTCTGTTTATTGCAAGTACAAGCAGGTTTTTGTATTTTCATTTTTTGTGGTGATTAACATTTGCGGTTAGGTGAAGCAGAAAATTTTCTACCCGCATATTAGGTCAGACAATTAGAAATGACTGTATGTACAGAGTTTGAATGTCTTATTGTTTATTAAAGTTCTCAGAATTTGTCATGGGGCAAAAGGATACGCTACATTGAGTAGAAGTTATAGGAAATTTATTATAAGGCTTTTGTGACATCTAACTTAGCTATCTATCTTTTCTGTCTAAAATGTTTCTCTATGTACTATGGACTCTGACCTCCTGGTAATTGTTTCTACGTGCTTAGTTTATAATAGTTAACTAGCTTCTCTTATTTCTTTGCCTGTCTAGTTCTAATTGATATATATTTCTATTCAAGGTAAAGGAGGGACTGTTACTTCAACAACTTTTACACATTCAGGGGCTATTTTATTAGAGGGGATTTTGTTCTCTGGTCAAGAAATTATTTTGTACAACTTCATTGGAATTAACTCACTTCGAGCCTCTTTCTTCTCATGGCCTGTTCTTATGGGAATCAGGGTACAAAGTAAGACCATGAATAATATCAGCAAGGAAGTTACTAAGAGTAATCCCAAGAAAATTACCGCCCCCCCCTTTGTATGCCACGTTCTCTTCCGGAAAGATGGATTCCTTGAATTCCTTCTTTCCATGTCCGGACCTTGTCAAACAACATGGTTGGAAGAGGACGTGGCAATCATCAACATAAGGGTTGCTCTAGAGAACTATAATTATACAAACGTGTAGCATAAACATACAGGGAGTCAAATGCAGAAATGTTAAGGAGCAATAAGTGCCTGTGAAGATTTTATAGAAACTGTAATACATATTGCAAATTGACTAATTTACATAAAAGAACAACTTTGTATAGAATATCATTAGGCCAATGGATTCTGCAAAGAAGAAAAATTGATAGAAAATTAAAAACATTACTGAGTACACTGATGCCTAAAATTCCACAATCAAAAGCAGCCTGTTATGTGTGTTTACAAATTATCTCCAGTTAAAATAGATCTATCTATGGATGAAGATGTGCACTGAATCCTAGAGTCTATGACTATGTAAATATCTATGTATGTGCATTTATATTATAGGAGAGAGATGGTGTATTGAAACATGTTCTTATTCCTTTTTTTCCCTCACTTACTTGCATATAACATTGCTCCCTCTTAACCAGAGGACTCCATCTACTTTAGAAAGCACTGACATTATTACTGTAGAAATATAAACAGAAAGGAAGTGTTTGACTTCCAGAAGTGGGTTTTTGACACCCACAGAAACAGCATAGTCTTGAAACCTTACAAGTTAGAGAGAGCAAAGGGATTTTTAAACCTGAAATACTTCCTGTACATCTCAGCAGCAAAATGTGCAGGACTGGTCATAAATTTACTCCAAGCCATGGACAGGAAGAACTCAAGACGTGTCATACAGAATATCCCAAATGGAAAGGGAAGTTTGCATTTAACAAGTTGCTTTACAATTTATAAGATTATGGTGGAGGAGAAATTGTGAGGTAAACGAAATGAAGTGCCTGAAGCATTTAGCACAATTCCTAGCATGTGATAAAAACTCACATGTTTATACTTGCCACACGACCTCATGAATATTACCTCTCTACTTGTCTTTTCTCCTCCTACCAGACTGTACATGTATTGAGGGCAGGGATTCTGTTTTGCTCAGTGTTGCATCCTCAGCTCTTATTATATAGAGCTTGGTGTCGATACGTATCTGTTGAGTGAATGAACCTCACTGATTCTCCTACACGAAGAAGAGGTGCAGTGACAGGTGAAAAGCTGGCCTTTCTCTTAGTCACCCAGCTACATGATACCACCTCAAACACCAGTCTGTGGCTGTGGAAAAGAAACACAAATCTAAATTAATCAACTGCATTTTAGGTTAGATAAGGATGAGATTTTTTATTTTTTTTACTCTCAGGGTGATAAAATAATCATGGGTTACCAAGATGTGAAGGCCTCTCTCTCCTTAGTGAGCTCATTGAGATGCAAATAACATCTGTCCTGGATGATTTAGCCATTCCCCTGCCTGAAAACAGAGGGCTGGGCCAGATCATCTCTGAAAGTGCCTTCAGTTCTATTATCTATCAACTTATTAACCAGTTAATATTTTCCTATTTGCTCTTAGAAACTGCCTAATAACATTACAGTTTCTTTCATAAAATCCATGGATGTGACATTAATCTAACACCATGTAACCATGCTGCCTGCTCCACCAATGTCACTTAGTCTACAACACTGAAGAATTATTCAAAGATACCTTTCCTTCCCTTCCACTAAACAAAGACCATCCTTAAGGCCAGATCCTCAATACTTATTAAAAATCAACCTGGAGTTTCAGATTCTCCACTTACCAGTCCTTAATCAGTTCCCTACTTTCATCCCATCCAATTACATTCTTTTTGCTGTGAAGAACTAAGTCAATTTCTAACCAAAAAGGCTGAATCAAGACTCTGTGTGTCAGGACATTCCAAAATACCTGAAAACACCCAAAGCCTACTGTGCGCCTGCGCCCATCCTTCCTCGGTAGCACAGACTGATACCACCAAACCCATAAGTACGGACGAGAGAAGAGAACTTCTAGGGTCAGAGGATCTGAGTGACCAATAGCTCCTTTCTTCTCCACCTCCCAATCTCAAATCATATGAAACAGAGATTACAACTGATTGTTTAAAGGAAACATACTGAAGCAGTAAATGTTATAGCTTCACAAAACAGCTGCTTTTTTCCTAAGAAAAATTAAAATCTTTGTGGATCCTGGAAGCCTGAACCAAAAGTAGCTCTTTTGCTGCCAACAATTTACACACTGCTCAGCTTTGCCTCTGCTTGCCTTCTTTGTACTTTAAAAATTAAGTGACTGTGATTCAGTGATTGATAGCCATAGTAACTGTCACTTATGGGGGCCAACTTTAGTTAGAATAGCCTTAGCTAAAGAGAAGGCCACATTTATGCTGAGACCTGAAGGATGGGAAGGAGCCATCTCAGATGAGCAGAAGAAAATTTTCCTGACAAAGAAAGGAACCTATCGTAACAGGCGCTGAGGTGCAAAGAGCTTGCTTGTTCAAGGTGAAAGGAAACTGTGCGCCTGAAACGCATGAAAGAGAAAAGAGCAAGGTGTGCATGATGGTTGGGAGTCAGACAGGAGCCAGCTTTGCAGACTTTGAAAATGATTTCCATAAAGTAAAGCACTGGAAGCCAAAATGGAGTTAGAGAAGATAAAATCAGCAGATTACATGTCTCAAGAAAATGGACAAAGTGAAATATTATTAGTGAAATAATAACCAGAGGTGGTGGATCAAGGATTGACTTCTGGGGAAAAACTAAAATTAAACAGAAAGAGAAGGCTTTGATCACGTCCTCGGGCTATTTAAGACAATTATTAAACTTGTAAGTTCTTTATTGTTATTCAACCTTGGAATAAAGTCATCACTGGGGCCTGTGCTCTGACTTTCATTAACCAGACAAACCACGTTTAGAACAAAACCCTTATCCGCCCATTTCCTTGGCCTTTTTAAACTTTATTCTTTTCAAATTAAAACGGCATTAAAATGGTTTTCAGAAGGCGCACAGGAACAACACTGTTGTGTCCGGGAGAGAAGGTGAGAGCCTGCAGCATGGAGGTGGGAGGGAGACGCACACTGGGCGTTTCACTGTACCTACAGACTTTTGAACCGTGTGGCTCTAGTACCTATTGAAAAAGCAAGTAAATAAAATTAAATTCAAATTAAAATTTTTAAACTGCATTAATTCTGTGCAGCCCCAGAAAAAATGAAACAGTTCTCTAAAAATTCATTTCACTGAGAAAAAGAGGCAATTTTTGCCATTCCAATATTTTCAAAACATGACTGAGGTGACAACTTTACAAAGCATGTATATATATTTAACAACAACATGATACCTAAAAAGTGTATAAATTAACAAAAAAAAATTAGTTTTAGAGAGAATGGAAACAGTACAGGTAGTGATTTTAAGGTCAACTTATTGGAAAACAATTTGGAAGTCCTTCAAAAAATTAGTTACCATGTGACCCAGCAATTGTATTCCTTGGTATATACCCATAAAAACTGTACACAAAATGTTTATAGTAGCATTATTCACAAAAGTCAAAAAATGGAAATAACCAAGCGTCACTCAACCAATGAATAGACTAATAAAATGTGAACCATGGTTACCTGGGGAAATCCAATGCTTTTCACGTAACTGATTTGTTTTCAGTGTATACATATTTATGTTACAAAAAAATTATGGGTTTCTTATATTCATTTTCTCCAACAGGTCCTCATATGTCTTCAATGACAATAAAATATTGGAACAAGCAAAAAAAGAAAAGAGAAAAATAAAATATGTATATTCATGCAATGGAATATTTTTAGGCAACAAAATGAAGTGAAGTACTGAGAAATGCTATCACATGCGTGAATCTGGAAAGTATTATGCTAACTGAAAAAAGCTAGTGACTACATTCCGCATATTGTATGATTCCATTTATACGAAACATCCAAAATAGACAAATTCACAGAAACAGAAACTGGAGTCGTGGTGGCCTCGGTCGGGGAGGCAGGATTGGGAGCAACTACTAGTGGGTATTGAGTTTCTTGGGGGTGTGGGGAATATTCTAAAATTAAATCGTGGTGATGGCTGCATAACCCCATGAGTATACTAAAAACCACTGAGTTTTATGCTTTAAGTTCTATGGTATGTGAATTCTATCTCAATAAAGCAGTTTTTTTTTTTAAGTCAAGTTACAAAGGGCTACTCAAACACCACCTTGTAATTTAAGTTAGGATAGCTGCCACTTAAAGACTCTCACTGCACCTGAAACTAAAATAATATTGTATGTCAATGATAATTAAAAATAAATTTTTAAAAAGACTAACCATGTCAAAATACAAACACTTGAACTTATACTAATGGCATTTTTTGTTACAAAAAAATCAGTTTGGATTTCTTACTTATTATGCCTCCTTAGAGTCAGTTACTCTGGAACACATCAAGTTGCCTGCAGCAATCTTCTTCCCTAACCGCCTTTGATTGTGCAGGGTAGTGGGCTGGAGTGGTGAAAATACTACAAAACTATAAATAGTCCCGAAATCAATGAGAATGGCCCTCAGGAAGCACTTTGATCCTCAGAGATACTCAGCCTGTGTGTATCAGCACTGCAATTCCCTTCTGCCCATGAAAGAACACAGGTCATGAAACTGCAGAGAATCTGCAAATAGCTAATCTGCTTGGGGATAGTGAAGCATAAGTACCACTGCGTATTTATAGCTCATTCCTCTAAATTGCCCTCTACTCCTGATAGTTTGTTTTACTGACAAACATGAGCAATAATTTCTTTTATGTTATAAAATATTCCTGCTGTTTCACTTCATATAGTCTTGTTTTGCCACCTCAGTGTCTCTATTTCATCAATACTAAGGGAGAATAAAAGAGTTATTATGAATATTAAATCAGTTAATATACAGAAAAAGATTAGAAGAGTATCTGGCTCATAGGATTTGGCTCAATAAATTTCAGTCATGAGTATTACATGACTAAATTGGGCATTTAAATCTTATTCTGCAGCACCCTGACTTAGAATATCTCACCAATTTCAGCCATCCACAAGAATAATACTTAATTCCTTTTTATGTCTCTTATTACTTCTATATAACTATAAAGGTAACTATCAAAATGGTCTCTCTCAACAAAAGGAATTTCCAAAGATAAATTCCAATTTCTATCCCCAGGAAGCAAAAAGCAAACAAACAGAAAGCACAATAGCAGATGCTGGTGACCCTCCCAACGACATTTTTCGAATTCAAACGAAATTGTAAAGACCAGTCCTTACTGAACACTGAGCACCTCATTTAGGAATCTGGACTTCGGTCTGATGGCAGTAAGGAGCCAGTGCAGAGTTTCAATGAAGTGTGACTTGATCGAGCTTGTGTTTGAGAAGATCGCTCTGGCAGTAGTGTGGAGGACAGATGGGGGGAACTCCACCAGATACTGTATTTATAAACAAAAGATAAGCCAATCCCATCTTTCAGGAGATAGGAAGCAGAGAAAAAATAGAAATGTTAAAATTAGACCATCTAAGAAGTGAGAAACAAGTAAAATAAGTAAATATTTTAATCATCAGTGCTAGAAAAACATACTTTTATGCTCAATAGCAAAAGTATATTGAGCTCAATATCTCAGTACACTTTTAGCAAATAATGTTCTCAGTGACATTTCATAAAACATGAAACTCCATCCATAATATTGCTCTAGTTTCAAGAAATTTTGTAGATCAGTAATTTACAAAGCAATGTTTTCTACAGAAAGCATGCCCCTCTTTACCTTGTTTTGCTCAGGACTATATCTCCAAGATTTTCCTTTTATCTTTTAAGCTAAAAGAAAGTAGTAACTCTTATGACTAATGTCCCAAGATATAAACTCTCAAATAAACACAAACTGTGCAATACTGCATGATATAAAACATTTTTCAGGAAGCAAAATATTAATCTTATCTGGCACATCCTAGTACATTTGGGGCCATAAATTCTGCTATACTCATCCATTATATTTTCTTCATGAGTCTCCCTTTTGTTTAAATAGACAAGTAGTGGTTTAAATAAATAAACCAGGTCTCCACAACCATAATTTCATGTCTCTTTAGAAAAAGTGCACTAAGTTCTTTCTGTTTTTAGATTTTTTTCTTTTATACTTCCTAACTCTTACCATCCTCCAATGCAACCAAGAATCAAAAACAAAACAAAACAAAACCAGAAATAAATCCATGTTCCAAGGGCATTTACCTGGGAAGGGTTTTGTTCCCAGAAAGACAAAGTGTATCACAGATCCAGCATTCCCCAGGGGGCCAATTGGAAATGAGCTCGCAAGACACACACACAAGCACACTCACATGTTCTTCCCATAAACTGAAACAATGAGGAGGAAGGTTAAAACATCTCCGCTCCCCTGGGACAAAGTCAGTGTGTTATTTTTAAGAAAAACTGAAGCTTGTGATTTTTTTGTCGTCTGCGCATCTCACTGAAACTGCTATTTCCATCATCCTTGTAAACAGGAGATTTACCACCACCCTACACTCCTGGCTCAAGAAAAGTCATGGAACAGGATTTAGCCTAGAAAACACTTCAGAGCTATAGACAGCAAAGCAGAGGTTACTCAAAATTCTCAACCAGCCCTGGCTGGTGTAGCTCAGTGGATTGAGCTTGGGCCTGTGAACCAAAGCATCATGGTTTGATTCCCAGTCAGGGCACATGCCTGGGTTGCAGGCGAGTTCCCAGCGGGGGATGCACGAGAGGCAACCACACATTGATATTTATCTCCCTCTCTCCTTCCCTCCCCCTCTAAAGATAAATAAATAAAATCTTTTAAAAAATAGCAACAGGGTATGATGGGGACAACTGTAACTGAACAACAATAAAAATAATTTTCAACCAAGTTGAAAATCATGGCCATTTACTGGGCATTGGCTATGTGCCAGGTACTGTAATAGCAGCTTGTATGTGCTATATTGCAGCCACAGTCTACTGGGACATGTGTCATCAACATGGTGTACAGGTAACAAATGTCACGTTAAGGGGGCTAAGGAATTCTCTCAAGATAAATAAATAGCCAGGCCTGGATTGAAAGTCATATCCATTTTAGTCATTTGTTCCACAAACATTTGATACGAGACTCCTATGAGACAGGCACTGATCTAGCACCTGAGAACACAGCAGGAAGCTTACATGCTGCCAGAGGGGAAAAGACAATAGACAAATATGTGAATATGTATAGATATAGACAGATATGCATGTATAGTCAGGGAGTAAGGATTATCATAAAGAAAAATGAAGCGGACTGAGAAGAGAGTGACAGAACAAGACAGGCAATTCTGGGTGAGGTATCCAGGGCAGGCTTCTGTAGGAAGGTGGTAGCTGAGCAGCACCTGAATGAAGCGAGTAAAAAAGCCATGCAGGTATCTGGGTAAAGACCCTCCCAAACAGAGGCAGATGATGCAGTGTATTGGGGCAACAACAATGTCATTGAAACCACTGGGGTTAAGACAGCCAGCCAGAGGGATAGGATGTGAGACAGGGCTGGAGGTGGAGCCAATGGAAGGAGCTCTGGATCCTACTCTAAAAGAGTGAGAAGCAGATGGATTTTTGATCAAGGGATAAGATGATCTGTTTTAGTCCAAAGCTACTATTTTCTCAGCTTCACTGTCATCCTCAGAGGAGACAATTTCACCTCTCACTTGCCCACAACCTGCTTGTTTGACACCTGTCCCAGGACCCAAATTACCCTGACCTGTTTCCCTGACCACAGTCGTGTAGCAATGTGGTCGTTGATGGCTTATGTTATTCTTCCTTCTGCTCTATGGACACTTATGAGTCTTGCACGTCCTCTGTTAAGGGCAACTTTCTGAATCCGCCCTTGAAAACACCAACCCATGCAGACTTTCCAAGATACAGCCCACAACTCCCACTTCTGCATACAAACATCCCCACTGGTTCTGTGCTCTGATGTTTTCATCACAGAGCAAGATTAGTCCAGATTCACAGTCCCAGCCACATTGTCCAGGACAAAGGACGATAGGAGCCCCCATTTTGACTTCTAGGTGCTGGAGAAACAGATGCAGCGAACAAGACGCAGTTGCTCTGCACCTGGAGCTTCCATTTCATCTGTGCCTGTGTAATGATTTCTATCAGGAAAGGATGGGCAGGCCTTTGTAGTTTGGAGAAGTAACTGAAATAAAATATTTATTTTGCTTTTAGTTACAACGCTTTGTTTAAAATATTAAATAACTTCAAAGGGGGGCATATTTTGTGTTCACCAGGGAAAACAGGCTTTAAAAGTCTTTAAAATAGTGGAATAGAGGGCATTAACAATATCTTATTTTTGTTATATATACTGAAGTAGTCACTTTATAAGGGTAATTTCAAGTGATAAAACAGGGAAGGTGTCATAAAACATGGACGGGGAGGTGATTTGGGAGCAAGCAAAGTCTCCTCCAGCCCCCAAGGGGCTTCTGTGTACTCACGGACTGCCCCCCTCAAACAGAGGACTGGGGTCCATCTGTCTATTAGCATAACCCTGACTCTGGTTACACCTTCTGTTCTTACTGGTACTGCTTTAATGTACCTCCCTGGCTACAACCCATGGTTAGATGTTCCTGTAAAGTTATATTCAACCTCTTTTCTTTATTAAAAAATAATTCTAAGGGCAAGCAATCAAGACACTTGGCTCTGTATATTTATTTATTCTTCAGAGCATGTAGCACAGTGCAGGTGATAGAGCAGAGGCCTCAAAACTATTGATGGATTCATTTTTTCATCTCCTACTTATCAACTGGCCTATGTGTGTGATATATCATATAATATTCACATGTCAATTTTATATGCATGTTATGTGCATATATATGCATATGTGTGTATATTAATAACTGCTCATTTTTTTGTCAGTATAAGTTTGTTTGCTTGTTTGTTATAATCAGAGCTAAAATTCCCCTTTTTCTTCTGGCAGCACTTATGGTCATTACCCCCACAGATTTAGTGCTCTGACCTATTTCATCATGGAGCAAGATTAATTCAGAGTCACATCCACAAGCACACCTTCCAGGGCAAAGCATAATGCTCGCACCACTGTTTCTCTAGGGTGGCGTGGTATCTTCTGGACATCAACCCTCCCCTCCAATATTTTTTGCTCCTTTTAAATACACATAATTTTTATTTCAGACCATATAAATGTGTTAATAATTATGGAAAAATTATTTATTCAAAATTACCCGAAAGTGAAAAAATCTTGTATTAAAAAATTTTAACCAGCTTTTCTTACACACATCTGTGGTCTCAGTTCTAACTCTAATTTCCCTGTAAACCATAAAAGACATATCAAAGAGGATCCTTTGGAGTACTATATGGTTTACAGAGAGGATAAATTAAGCATTTTTGTGTTAATGTTTATAATAATTAAAGAAGGGGAAGGGTTACTTTCAATAAAAACATCGTCAAGGAAGACTTACCAACATCTAAAACCCCTGGGAGGGGTGAGGGGGAGGGGGCAACCCTTGCCTTCGGGGGAGTGTTTGTGGAGAAACACTGTCCCCACGCCCAAGTCGTCAAAGAGCAGACGGGTGCCTGAGAATGAGGCTTAGTCTTGGACATTTTTACTCTTCAGCTGTTGCATGTGAAAACAAATGCACATTCCACTCCACTCCAGAACAGGTGAAGTCACTTCATAAGCAAATGGTCAGCTGGGGCACTTTACGATGAGTTTTCCACCCTTTCTGCATTTCTTCTTCTCCCTCTTCTTTCTGGCAGTAAATTCCTCGTCCTGATTGTTCTCTATGGCTCACCTTCTACAAATACGTATTTATTGAGGAACCCACTGTGCGCTTTGTGCTAGCTGCTGTGTGACTATCAAAGGCATTTGTCAAAGATATGTTTCCAGACTTGGAAACGCTTGCATTCTAGGTGGAAAACAAAAACAGATAAGAAACATAGTTTCTTTGCAATAGTGACACAACGCTGTTCAAAAGTGTGGGTTGGAAGGCCTTGTGTAAGACAGAGACCTACACTGAACCTGCAAGGGTTGTAGGCATTTGTGTACAGGAGTGGCTCAAAAGCCCATTCCCAGTGAGGCAAGAGTCAGGCATGAGCAAGAAGAGTGGGAAGTTCAGTGAACAGACTTGTCTGATCCCATCAGAAGTTACAGCATCAACATGCATGGGTGTGTATGTGTAATTTGCAATACCTGAATATTATTTTTTTTACTCCTCTCTCTCTCAGGAGTAGATACATAGAAAAACACAATGCTGGATGATTCATATCTTTTTGAGGAAGAGCTGAAATAATTTAATATGGGGAGAGATCCCAAACCAGTACTATATATCACTCCCCCAGAGAAGAAAACACAGAAACTCCTCAAAAGACCCAGCAGTACATTTTAACTGGCTTATACCCCCATCTTGGCCCTGTATTTGTGGATGTATTTGTGGGCATCACTCTGCACACAAAACAAGAAGAAATTCTCAAGATGCTAATATTTCTTCCTCTCTCCTCTCTTCCCCCCTTTTACTCAAGAATATGTTTGCTCTCTGAGCCTATAGCTGCTTTCTGTTTTTGTATACTACCCATTCCATAGCATTTCAATGGATACCCATAAACTCTGAATCAGAAGACTAAAGTGAGCACCATGGAAGAACCTGAATGTGCTGTGGAGATTCACAGCCAGGATATGTAGGCTAAGCTGAGAGCAAGAACCAGGGTTCTTTTGTGAACTTGTGTAACATCTACATCTTCTCAGCTTTATAATGTATTGTAAAGCTGGGCTCTGGGCTTCTCTGAGCTCTGTGACTCACCAGTCCTTGCATATAGATAGGTGGAGTTTGTTAATTTCTGGGGATATTTTTTTTAGGGAGTGTGGATCTGGAAACCCCAGACCATTAGAAACCTCTAAAACTGTACAGTATTCTGAAGGAGACAGCAGATGCCCCTCAAATATTTTCTTCTAAAATCTGACTGACAGGAGCACCAAACTGACTGTGTTTTACTCATAGATGACCGGCTCAGCTGTGGCTTATGTCTCCGTCCCTACCATGGGATCTAGGCTGAGAGAGAAGGAATGTCGTTTGACAGGTAATTATGAAAACTGACAGGAAATAGCATTTGGCCTCATTAAAGGTGAACTACAGTTTATAAAAAATAATCTAAAACTAATTTTTCCAAAACCTCAAATGGCAAAGCTTGGGCAACATTACCTGAGCATTAGCTTTATAATAATTAATATTTCTTTACCTTTTACTTTGAAGCATAATCTTAATGTGGAAGAGAAAGACTAAAATTTTGCACAGCCTGAATCTGGAATACATTAGCTTCTGAGTCACTGATGAATATGAGATGTAGAGATTAGGAATGCTAACCATTTAGGCTAGAATTGAGACTGGATGGCCCAGTGTCAAAAGAATGAGTGTTCACTCATGCTGCTGAAGAATGAAGGACAAAAGCAACATGTACTAAGATTTCAGCAGGAAGAAATGAAATCTGTTTGTAAACTGACCCTCATATCAAATAAGGGGAAAGGAAACAAATCACTGATCCCATCTGCAAACCCCTATGGGGAGATGGTTTATGGTTTTTCTACTGCCACATAGAATAAAAATACCTCATTCTCCTTTGTGTGGAAAGATTTACTTCTCAAAAGTCTGATCTCTATGGAAGTATAGGGACCATATGGCTCAGATCTTCTGGAAAGGTATACATTTCAAATATTTAGATTGGGTCCAGGGGCGGACTGGGAGAGAGCTGTTGGGTAAGCACGCTCATGGATAAGTAGTCTCCTACTCTCCCCAGGTACAACCTCAACCTCTCTTTTGTTGTGGCCTGCTTTCCATCCATAGGAGTGGCTTTTTGCCCCATCCGATGCCCAAGAGAAACTCATGATTTGAGGTTCTTGGGAGCTAAGAATAGAGATCATTTCTACACTGCCTCCCTTTGCTTAGGTCTAGAGAGATAGGAGAGGAGAATTACTGTTATTATTCCCAAGACCTTTGGGTGTTATTTTCTAGTAAATAAAGAGGGGACAAACCAATTAACATCTCACACTTTTTTCTCTGTCCAGTCCAGGAATTTTATGCTAACCCCAATAATAAATCAACATTGTGTTCCTAACCTAGGAGAAATTACATGCTGTAATCAAAAGGACAGTTGAACACTACAAAGGGCGAAAGCAAAGCAGTAAGTGTCCCAGCGAATAAATTCCCTAACCTCTAACTCCTCCCATACTTTGCTCTCCTGTTAGTATTTGCCATTGGCTGAATCTGTTTAGAAGCTAGGAGCAGAGGAGCCCAGGTGATGTAGTCCCCCAATATCAGCCTCCATGCTATGGAGCAGAGCAAAGAAGGGGAGAAAATGGCATAGGATGGGGGACAAATGAAGAATAACCAGTGTAGAGCTACCTCAATTTGTAAGTACAAGAGTATCAGAAGTTTTCATTTTACCTCATCTCACAGAATAGAACATAGGATTTCAAAAAGCTAGTCAACGTACAGATGAAAAAAGAGTTCCGTAATAAAACTGATAAATTCAGTGATGGAAAGTAACCTACCTCAGCAGGTGATCTGATCATAAATTCCTAGTGGGGCAGGTCATGGTGGGTAGTCAGTCATGCTCCAGGCATATAAAGGGTTTAACTTTGCCTTAAGCAAGGCCTGTCCATTGTTTTGTGCATGTAGGCTAACACACCTTTGAAATGACTCCTTTTCAGACCCTTCAGAGCATAACCACCCTCAAGAGAGCACACAATTTTAACTATCCTGTAATCAAATCCCTGCCTTGCTACCTTCCACCTTCATGTAATCTTCCTTGTGTTCCTTTCTTTTTCCAAATGCATAAAAGAAACTACAAACTGTGATTCTCCAGAGCATTTAAAATATTGCTTCCTGGCACTGTAATCCCTTTGGCTCAAAAAAAAGCTTATAAAAATGCTCTACAGGTTTGACATTTCAAAAATTGATATGGAACCATAAATGACCCTGAATACCCTTAGCAATTTTGAAAAAGAAGAACAAAATAGGAAGGATCACAATACCTAACTTCAAACTATATTTCAAGGACACTGTAATCAAAACAGTCTGCTACTGGCATAAGAACAGACACATAGATCAATTGAACATAACAGAGAGCCCAGAAATACATCTATGTCTCTATGGTCAATCAATATTCGACAAAGGGAGCAGCAGCACAAGATTGAGTAAAAACAGCTTCTTCAACAAATGGTGTTGGGAGATCTAGACAGGTACATGCACAAAAATGAAACTCAATCACCAACTTATACCATACACAAAAATAAACTCAAGATGGATAAGAGACTTAAACACAAGTTGTGATACCATAAAAGTCCTAGAGGAGAACATAGGCAGGAAAATTTCAGATATTCTATGCAACAATATTTTCAATAAGTCCCCTAAAGCAAGGGACATATAGGAAAGAATAAACAAATGAGAATATATCAAATAAAAAAATTTTCAGCATGGCTAAAGGAAACATCAGCAAAATGAAAAGGGAACCAACTACATGGGAAAATATATTTGCCAATGATACCTTGGACAAGAGTTTGATCTCCAAAATATATATAGAACTCACATGACTCCACTCCAGGAATCAAACAACCCAATTAAAAAATGAAATGGGCAAAGGACCCAAACAGGCTCCTTATGTTCTCTAAGGACATACAGAGATATATGAAAAGATGCTCAGCATCACTAGCCATCGGAGAGATACAAATTAAAACCACAATGAAATACCACTTCACATTGGTCAGAATGGCCATCATAAACAACTCAACAAACAACAAGTGCTGGCAAGGTTGTGCAGAAAAGGGAATCCTAGTACGCTGTGGGAATGCAGACTGGTGCAGCCATCATGGAAAACAGTATGGAATTTCCTCAGAAAACTAAAAATGGAACTGCCTTTTGACCCAGCAATTCCACTACTGGGATTATACACTAAGAGTCCTGAAACAATTCAAAAGAACCTATGCACCCCAATGTTCATAGCAGCATTATTTAAAATAGCCAAGTGCTGGAAACAGCTTAAGTGTCCATGAGTAAATGAGTGGATCAAAAAACTATGGTATATTTACACAATGGAATAGTATACAGCAGAAAGAAAGAAGGAGCTCCTACCCTACACGACCCCAATTCCATCCATCCCAGCATGGCTGGAACTGGAGAGTATTATGCTAAGTGAAATAAGCCAGGTGGTGAAAGACAAATACCATATGATCTCACCTATAAGTGGAACCTAATCAAAAAAACAAACAAGTGATCAAAATAGAACCAGAGACGTGGAAATAAAGAACAAACTAACAGTGAGCAGAGGGGAGGGGGAAGGAGGATAATGGGAAAAGAAGGGGAGGGGTCAAGTCAAAGAACATGTATAAAAGACCAATGGACAAAGACAATGGTGGGGGGAGGATTGAATGTGGAAGGTTGGGGTAGGTGTGGCAAGGGAGAGCAATGGGGGAAAAATGGGGACAACTGTAACTGAACAATAAAAAATATTTTTAATGTTCTTCAGGTTTGAAAGTTTCTTATATCAATGAAGGTCAACACCCAGTATTGGAACAAACCAATTTCATATGCTTCTTGACATACTACACAAAGGAAGACACATCATCACTTCTGTGATAGTCTTACCCAAAATCATAGCCTAAATCTAATTAATTAAACCCAAACTGAGAGGCATTCTACAAATTATTCTCCAGAATTTTTAAGGTCATGAGAGATGAAAAATGACAGGGGAACTGTTCCAAATATTAAAGGGGACAAAAGAGATATGAAAACTAAATGCAATATGCCATCCTGGACTGGATCCTGGATCAGAACATTTCTATCTTTTACTGTAAAGGCCATTAGTCAGACATTCAAGAAAATTTGACTAAAATCTATAGGTTAGGTAAATAGTTTCATTATTAATTTTCCTGATTTTGATAATAGTACTGATTAGATAAAAGAAAGTCATTTTCTTATTTTAAGGAAATAGAGTGCTAAAGTATTTCACAGTAAAGGATACGATGTCTCCAAGTCTCAGATGGTTGAGAAAAAGTGCATGTGTGGATACACACACATACACACACACACACACACACACACACACACACACACACACACATTTAGAGAGAGAGACGGAGAGACAGAGACAGAGGTAGAGACAGAGACAGAGAGAATGAATAATCAAGCAAGAAAATAGGGGAAAATGTGAACAACTTGGTGGATTTTGTTGAAGGGTATCTAAGAGATCTTGTTCTACTATGTGAACTTTTGTGTAAGTGTGACGTTATATTTTAAGAGAAAGAGAGAAGCACACTAGCCAATGATTGTGGATGATGCTGACAAGAACTGCTCAGTTACGTCAAGAGAATGGTTGGTTCCCCACTGTTTCACCAGAGCCTCATTAAATGCATGCTACTCAGACTGCTCCTGGGCACCCAATGACTTCTCTCATTATAGAACTCCTGTAGGGAATTTCTATTCTTTTCATTAAAATTTGTTCTGTTTTCACTTTTAATGGTCTGTTCCCAATGTTTCAACATTGGAAGCTGCCGCTAATTCTTTCTGGAGCTATAGATTATCACTTTAAAATAGGAAGAAACCAAATAAAGCAAAAAGCCATGACATGTCTTTGTTAACGGGCTTGGCATGAAGTCACAGAATTTTCTGTTACTGATGTAAGGAAGTGACTGAGTGATGAGCATAATGCTTATGCCAGCCTTAAAATTAGACTATTTTCTTTCTCCAAAATAGAACTGCTAATATATGACACTGGCTTTCTGGTAGAATTATAGCAACTTGCTTATTTCCCCACTGGCTCATCTGATCCCCCGAGCAGTTGTTTAAAAAGGCTATGATTGCATATATATGGAATGTACATGTATCTTTCTAGATGCCTTACAGAAAACTAATAACTGCAACGAGTTCTAGTGTGGAAAAAGCACAGCTAACCCTATACAACTTCAAGGAAAATCAGAATATAATTCCAGCTGTTTAAAATACTCTGAGCCCTGGCCCCAGCTGGTTAGAGCATTGACCTGTTACGCCAACATTGTGGGTTGAATCTACAGTCAGGGCACATACAAGAAGCAACCAATGAAAGCGTAAATAAGTGGAACACAAATTGATGTTTCTTTCTCTCTCTGTATCTCATTCTCTCTCTCAAATTATTAAAAAATTAAAATATTCTGATATTAATTGGAGAATTTGCTTTGTTTTGGTGGTGACTGTTTTTTGTTTGGGGAACTTGGGGATGGGGAAATGTCCATGTTTTTCAGTATGCTATCTATTTTTACTTTAGCCCAACAAATGTTACCACTGGAATCTAGGAAAAGTGAGGAAATTCTATGTCACAACATAGGACTGAAAAAAGGAAACCTTGGTACCAAGTCTCAGCATAATTGCCTTTAAGATTTAGACTGCCAGGTCAGTATCATTAGCTTAAGTGTCATTTTTTTAATGACACCAGAATTTCAATGTGTTATTATGCAACAAGCATGTATTAGGTACCTACTGTGTGCCAGAAACCATGGGGAAACAAAGTCAAGTAAGACCTGATTCTGTCCTAATGTTGCTATTATAGTCCATCACTTCCTGAAAAAATGTTTCAGGATACTCACCGAGCAGATGGCTGATGTGAGGGTAGGGGTGGGTGGAAGTGTATTTAGAGCCCCCAAAACTGAAATCTCTGAATCAACAACGTTCATTACACATACTGTCCATTCATATGATGACTTATTTTGGAAAAATATATCACTTTGTTAAGCTGCAGCTGTCAAAAATACATTTTTGACAAATACATCTGGTTTGGTATTGCAAACTGAGCAGCAGAAGAATGAGAATAAACTCAACATATATTCTATCTGCTCATATCACCTTTGAGCTTGTTGAAAATTATATGCTGCAAGACTCCAACTGTAATTTCAAAAGAAAAATGCTAGGTAGGTGGTGACAACCGCCTAACAGCACTGGCGTAAGTTCATAGGTTCCCAAGGTGAGCACTCTAAAGGAAACCCTGATTTTTTTTTAGGCACTCACATTGATTTTGATGGATAGATACATTCTGGTGCAACTTTTTAAAATAACAGCATTATAACTTTATATATCCCTTTGTACTGTACATGCATTTGAAGGCTATAGCAATATAGTACAATTACATATTTTAATTAACTGTTGTTAATACATTAATTTGATTAATAAAACTATTAACAAATATTATTACTCCATTAAAATAATGTGGTAAAAGGGTCATGCTAGAGTGCTACATGGTAGAGTCTTCAAGATGGTCCCCACTGTTTCCCACTTCTTGGTATTATTCATACCCTTGTATAGTCATCTCCCACATTGTACCAGGGTTAGCATGTTAGACCACTGAATACAGCAGAAATGGAGATATGTCACTTTCAAAACTAGGTTATAAAAGACTGCAGCTTCTGTCTTGGTTCTCTCTCTTCCTCTTATCACTCCATCACTCACTCAAGGAGGCCAGCTTCCATGTCCTGTAGCAGCTTGTGGAGGGACATCTCTCGAGTGGAATTGAGGCCTCCTTGCCGATAGCAAAACGAACGAAGTTGGAAGCCAATTCTACAGCCCTGTTAGTTACTGCAGTACAGCCAACAATTTGACTACAGCCTTATAAGAAACTCTGATCCAGAAGCACTCAGCTAAGCTGCTCCCAGATTCTTGACCCTCAGAAACTGTGTGAGATAGGGTTTACCATTTTAAGCAGCTAAACGTCAGGGTAATTTGCTCCTTACCACAGATAATCACTAAATGAAAATCAAGAATACATCAAAGGAAATTTGCCAAGATATTGGCAGTAATTACCACTGACTGATTAGTTATGAGTAATTTTCATTTTTCCTTAGCTTCCTTTATCTTTTTCTGATTTCCTATATTTGTTATACATTTTTTAAATAAAAAAATGAAAAGGAAAGGTTTTTATTTGTTTGTTGTTGTAATACAAAGTGAAATTTAAAATGGATTTTTTTCCATTTCAGTACCATGTGTGGGCCACAGGATTTTGCAGGAACACTGAGCAGTGCGGATAACAGAAGGGGGGCCGCAATGCCACACAATGTAATTGGCTGAGTTTCAATCAAGTGCTAAGCCAAGATAACCAACCCAGAGGAAAGCCTGTAGGGGGTTTGAAAAAAGCCTTTTTAATTTTGAGAGAATTCCATACTTATAGAAAAGTTGAAGGAATAGTACAAAACTTTCTGTATTCCATAATTCTTACATACCAACATTCTCTAATTATGAACGTTTTGCCACATTTCCATTATTGGCATCGATAGGTAGAGAAAGACAGAGAGAGAGATAATATGTGCATCTGCACTTCACAGCAATTATCACCGTTGTAATTTTACACTTTTTTTGTATAATTACTTGATTGACTTTTGTCTTTCCAACTATAATGTAATTTTCATAACTTTTTACTTGCCATTTTTTTCCTGGTAGTTTAAACTGGCTCATACATAGCAAATGCCCAATATTTTGTTTTATGAATGAAGAAATGAAAGGAAACAAGAGTTGAAGAGAGAGTACATGCCTCAAACCTTAAAGTTATTTTTTTAAAGTGATAAGTGTTTTCTCTGTGCCCATAAACTGGGCCAGGCAGTAAGACTCGGGATGCAATACTGAAGTAAAATCTGAAAGCTATAGAAGGACCATTAGAAACAGGGCCAAGTTGGGCCCAGAAACAGCATTCTAAGCAAGAGACTAAGCAGTTTCCCCTTGAAGCGGCCTATTTAAATACTGTGTATTGGTCAGAATGGTCTAGGTTATGCACTAGCAAACTACCCCAATTCTCAGTGTCTTAAACAAGAAAGATTTCTTTCTAATTCACAATACATGATCAATACCTGACTTTTGTATTCAGCTGGGAACTGTATGTCACCCTCACTCCAGGATCCAGGCTAATGAAGCAGCCACTCTCAGGTACCAGCTAAGAATCATGCCAGAGGCAAAGGGAGTTTTGGGAAATCTCTGCCTCACTAACAAAATGCTCTGGCTTAACTGTGACATTTGTCATTGTCGTTTCTGCTTTCAACTCATTGTCCACAAGTAGCCACATAGGCCCACGCAATTACAGAGGCGCCAGGAAATAGGATTCTACCACATGCCCAGAAGACAGAGAACTGGTCATATTTAGTGACTAGCACTAATGACTACAAGCTTTGATGTGGCTGTTACGTTTCCGGCTGAGCAATCTCTACAAAAAATTGGCTTTACAGAGTGGACTAACAACCAACTACAAGAATTTCATGGAAATTCAACATAAAATCATTGTTTATATTTAGCTAAGCACCAAAGTTTTCTACTCTTCCCATCCTTTTCACCTCTCTTCACCTCCCTAATCTTCTCAGAAATATTGAATAACAGAAAAGTAAACCTTGCCCTGGCTGGGTGGCTCAGTTGGTTGGAGTGTCATCCCATACACCAAAAGGCTGGGAGCCTGATTTCCAGTCAAAGCATATACCAAGGCTGTGGGTTTGATCCCTGGTCAGGGTGAATATGGGAGGCAACCAATTAATGTTTCTCCGTCATATTGACGTTTCTCTCACATCAATGTTTCTCTTTCTCTCTCTCTCCTCTCTCTCTCAAATCAATAAACATATCCTCAAGTGGAGATTTTTTTTAAAAAGTAAAGCTTAAGAATTTGTTTGAAAACTTTTTTAATTTTAAAAAAGTTTTTTATTGATTGATTTTTTTTAAGAAAGAGACAGAGGGAGAGACATTGCCTTGTCCTACTTATGTATGCACTCATCGGATGCTCCATGAATGTGCCCTGACCAAGGGAACGAACTGCAACCTCTGCATATCAGGACAACACTCTAACCAACTGAGCTACCCAGCCAGGGCTGTTTGAAATTTTTCAAGTATATCTACATTCATCCGTTCAACAAATTTATAGTTCTCACCTACTATATACCAATAGAATAAAACTTCTTCACTGCAAAACATTAGTCATAACAGTTTATAATTTCAACTCTGGACCTTTAAACAAGATAATGGTGTGCAAAAGCAAAAACAGCAGTGTGGGGAATCCAAGTTGCTAGTGTTAATCACATTTTCCAGATACAATAAGATAAAGAAAATGGCCTTAATACTAATATTAGATTTCTGAGGGTAACTTCTACTGCCAAAGCCTGAGCATGTAGGTCAAACTCGATAATATTAAACTAAGTCTCTAACAAAATCAGATCAATTTATAATTATAATCTTGTTATCTGTTGAATCATATTTGCAAGACACACAAAAAAACAACATTCAATCTTTTTGGCTGTGACTAGGCAGCAAACAGAAGTAAGAACTGGATCCTATTTCAGATAATTTAAATAATGTGAAGCAGAGAACAGGAGTTCTTCCAAATATTCCAGAGATTTTTGTAAACTTTATTAAATTGACTGAATAATCCAGCTCCCCCACATGCTAGAGTTCCTTTAACTTCACTCTGTGTGCATATATTTGCCCAAAGGGTGCAGGAGGAGAAAGAGAGGGAAGGAGAGAGACAGACAGACAGACAGACAGACAACTTTACTTCTCAACAAAAGCCCTAAGGTAGACCAGAGGAACGGAGGGCAGTTTTTGGAGGTTAGAATATTAAGTAGGGAAAAGAAGACTAATCACATTGAAAGTCCCAAAATCCCAGTAAAAGAGGAAAGTGTTTGCAGCAACAAGTATAAAGAACACATGGACAAAACCAAGGTGGGGGTGGAATCAGGGGAAGGAGGTGGGGATGACTTGGGCAGAGGGGAGTGGAGGGGGGAGGCAAACAACTGTACTTGAACAATAATAAAATTTTCTTTAAAAAGAACTAACAAATGTACCACACTCACATGAGATATTAAAATCAGAGAAACTATGTTTGGAATGCAGAGGTGAAGGAGAGGGGTACATGGGAGCTCAAAATACTTTCTGCTCAATTTTTCTGCAAAGTGAAGTCCACCAATGAAAAAAAGAAATAAAAAGCATAATCTAAGAACAGTTAAGAAAAAAGGTCAAGAAAACATTATAAATACAAAACAAAGAGCTAAAATAAGATGGCAGAAGTAAGACCAATTATATCAGCAGTCAAAACAAACAATGATCAGATACAGGCCTATGTTAATAGAAGCAAAAAAGTCCAGCAATATGTTTATAAGATGTACCTAAATCAAACGAACAGATATATTAATATTAGAGAATAGATTAAAATATTTCAAACTAATGCAAAGAGAAAAAAGCATAAGTGACAGTATTAGCACCAAGGTAAACTTCAAAAAATACATTAATTGGGTTAAAGGAATAGTTGTTGATAAGAGTTACAACACACCAAAATAGTGTACCAATCTAAAGACTTTTACACTAAGTTGCATTGCATTGAATTGGAAAGCTCTCAGAATGAGTAAATGTGACACAGCCAACATCATATTTAGAAATTTTAACATACCTCTCTCAGAATTTGAATGAGCATTCAAAAAACAAACACACAAATAAGGGTATATAGAAGATACGAACAATTCAATTAAAGTTAATGAAGTTAAAAATGATATCCTAACAAAACTTTTTTTTAGAGAATTTGACATGTTTCTCCTAAATGAAAATGGATAATCATGATGGTGGAGGACATATTAATCTACCAAATACTAAAACATAACAAAAAGCTACAGTAATTTTTAAAGTGTCAAATTACTGGAAGAAGGAAAGAGATCAAAGATATAGAAATAGGAGTTCAGAAACAGACACATGTGTAAATGAGAGGTTAGTGTACAAAAAGTGTGATATGCAAATCAGCACAAGAAAAATGGGTGTACCAGTTACCTGTTATGTAGAAACACACCAGCCAAAAATACACTAGATTAAAATAAGAATCATTTATTTAATTCATGATTTGGTAATTTGGCAATCTGGGCTGGAGTAAACTGATTTGTTCTTAAGATCTGGGCCAGGCTTGACTGATCTTGACTCAGCTTGCTTGTGGGTCTACAGGTAGCTGGTAGGTCAGCTGAAGCTGACTGGTTTTAAATAGTCTCACACATATGTGTGTCTCATGATTCACTAGGAGAAACGGTAGACTGGGTCAAGCTGGTTAGGACTTGTTTATATAGTACAAGAGTTCTAAATGTAGCAAATGGGTAGAGCCTAAATGCATGAAAACTTTTCAAGTGTCTGCTTACATCATGTTTGTTACTGTTTGGTTGGTATAAAAGCAAGTCGTATGTCCAAGCCCAGAGTCAGTGAAGAAGCTACCACCAAAGAGCTTGGATACAGGGAGGACTGAGTGAACTGCTGCCATCACGGCAATCAATCCACCATCGTGAATTATTCAGTAAGTGATGCTGGGAAAAGTGAACCATTTGTGTAGAAAGTGGGTTAGATTACTATATCACACCAAAATAAATTCCAGATATATTAAAAATTAAATGTAAAAATTGTCATATTTTAATAACAAAGCTGACATAACAATGTGGAGAAAATATTTGCAACATACATAGCAATACGTTAAGAGCCATAATATAAAAGAAATCTTAATAATAAATAAAACACCTATATTAAAGCAGTAGGGAAAATATAAACAGAAAAGTCATGGAAGAAATGCAAATGGACATTAATCAAAACAAAAAAAAAGGCCCACCATCACTAATAATCAAAGAAATTCAAATGGAAACAAAACCAAGGTATCAATTTTGCCAAATACTTTGACAAAATGTAAAGGTTTATGTCAAGTAATAAAGAGTGTATGAGAATAAATACGCTCACATAATGTTAGCTAAAATGCAAATTGGCATTGAAATTTCTAGAGGGCAAATTAGCACTATATACCAAAAGGGTTAATTTGCATACCCTTTGACCCACAAATTCAATTTCTGAGAATTTATCCAAAAGAGTGAAAGAAATAGATAAAATATAAGTACAAAAATATATGACAGCCAATTTTTAAAAAGATACAAATTAGAAACAACCAAACTTCCCATCAATAACATTAAATCATGATGTATACAAGCAATGGAATATTATGCAGCATTCAAATGCATAAAATAGATGTTTAGGTATTGTTACAAAAAGATATCCATGATAGTTTATTGAGAGCTCTATGTAAGTTAAAGAAAATATGACCCAAGTCATATTTTTGTCATCTGCATGAAAAAACTATGGAAGAATATTTATCAGACTGTAAGATTTTTTTCACTTCTCTATTCTGCTCCCAATTTTTTTACAGTAATAAGCTGTCAGCAAAAAAATATTTTGCAATGAAATTAATATCATTTTGCTTTTTAAAAAATCACCTAAAAAATTCTTTGACAACAAATACTTATGCTAATACAGCATTCTGGTGAAGTTAAACAATGCAGTTAAAAGTTTGTGAACTCTGAAAACAGAGAGTGCAGCCATGGACAGGGGCAAAATGTTGCCCCTGGTAACAAGAGAGAAGATAACAGGGAAGAGAGGTCACTAAAAGAAAAGAAATTTAAAGCAGTATATAAGCCGAAGTCTTATGAGAGTCCATGGGTTCACAGAACAGGAGTCATTTAGTGGGCCTGAGATGAAAGGAAGGTGGTTAAGATTAAGAGAGGAAGTAAGGGACATCGGGAATCCAGCCTTTCAGTGAAGTCAACATAGGCTGTAAATCTCTGTGTCACCTTTATCTCAAATCTCCATCCATCTCTATATAATATAAGCCAATTAAGAGTTACACTGGTGAGCTAAACAAAAATTTATGGTCTTAACTAATGACTTAAAGTCATTCTGTATTTCCATTAATGCCAGAGCTGATTTGAGCTCTAGTGAAATCTCTCTTTTCAGGGAGAGAGAACAGTGCCACATCATATGGTTTGCAGCAGAAGGCAAGACCACATTTTTCTAATTGCTTAGGCTCAGTTCCACACTGACCAGCTTGTTAATTCATAAATTTGGAAATAATTGTCATGAGGAAATAAAGGCCTCATAAGTCAAATTAACAAAGGGCCAAACTCAATGACATTTATTAAACATGAAAAAGATTTATCGATGAGGAGGGTGTGCTACTTGGCAAACAGGATGAACTGATAGTGATGCAAAATGGCCATTTCATTTCGAAGATGCATTTGAATTCCTCATGCTCCTATCCTATAATTTTTCAGACAAGGACACTGTTCAATCTCACCTTTAGGACTTTCACAGAGAAAATGTATAGTGGAAAAAAGCAGAGATTTTAGAATCTGAATCTGCATGCCAACATCCTCTTCTGAAAAATAGGCAAATTTTATTCACTTCATAGTTTGTCATGATAATTACATGAGATAATACATAAAGTCTGGAATGCTGTAAATATTTAGTCATTGTTTTTCTTTCCCTTCTCTTCCTCTGGCCATTCTTAATTCCTCATATGACTCCGAGGGTCTTTGTTAACTGTTCTCATACTCCCAATCCTTCCAAGCCCTGATCAAAACCTACCTCCTACACACAGTTACTTTTTTGACTCATTTAATGCCTGCGCCGCATGAGTTACTTGCATGCTCGGAGGATGGGAACAATTTTTTTTGGTTCACTTAACACCTATGTAATAAGCTGCTAACTCTGTTGCCAAGCACAGCCTTATCTCTTCAACTAGATTAGAAGTTCCCACGCTCTGGGACATTACCTTAAACTTCTTTGTCTCCCTCACAGCACCCAGCATATAGGTTACTATATAATAACTAATTATGGGCCTACAGAGTTTGACTGACTTGGAGATTTTATGTAAGGTATCCAAAATATTTTTGTGAATATTTTAAAGGCAATTTGGTATCAATAATGCCAATGTCAATTACCAGCACCTATACTATATGGATAGTTTGTGAAAGAACAAAGAAGCCATTTTTCAATCTGTTCTCATGACACTTTGTTCATATCATGATCTTTGAATGTTCTTTTTTCCCCAATATAATTAAATTCTCAAAATATCTCCTATGTGTTTCTGAGGCTTAAACTCCAGTTCCATGAGGTTTACACAAAAGCTCCATCTAGTAATACTTCTTCCAGGCCATGGGTTGGATAAATATTTTTGTACAATGGAAGAAGCAATATATCTGTTTTTGAACATACAGTGTGTACTTTGACTTAATAAGATAAATGGTTAACTTAAAAATATACTTTGGCTTAAAAAACAAATGGTTGAACATATATTATAAACTTTAACTTAAAAAAGAGACAGTTTTTTAAATCTTCTTTCAGAAATTATATTTTGTTTGTCAACCCAAAATCTTTGTTTTCAATTAACCCACCAAAAAAGACAAAAAGAGCAATCTGAGCATTGTTCCAGCATTTTAATTATCATTATATAACAGCTGCACCTCATAGAGAAACAGGTTTTGTGTCCTGGCAAAGGAATGTTTTTAAATTCACTCTTCATTATCTAGATATTTAATTTTTAGTTTTATATTTTCTATCATACCATGAATGATTAAGAGTAGATACCACCAGATTACAAACTGGTGTAGTCACTATGGTAAACACTACGGGGGTTCATTAAACAATTAAAAATAGAACTACTGTACGAACCAGCAATTCTACTTCTGGATATTTATCTGAAGAAATGTAAAACATTAATTTGAAAAGATATATGCACCCCTATGTTCACTGAAGCATTATTTACAATAGCCAAGATATGAAATCAACCTAGGTGCTCATTGATAAATGACTGAAGAAAATGCAGTTACATATATACAATGGAATATCACTTGGGCATAAAAAATGAAATCACACCATTGCAACAACATGGATGGACCTAGAGGGTATTATGCCAAGTGAAATAAGTAAGAAAGAGAAAGATAAATATCATACGATTTTACTGATGTGTGGAATCTAAAAAACAAAACCAATGAAGAAATAAAATAGAAACAAACTCATAGACACATGGAACAAACAGACGGTTGCCAGATGGCAGAAGGGTTGGAGGGATGGATAAAAAAGGCAAAAGGGATTAAGAATTACAAATTACAAGTTATACAAATAGGGGGATATGCAGTACAACATAGGGAAGATAGTCAATAATATTGTAATTACTACATATGGTATCAGATGTATACTAAACTGACCATGGTGATCACTTCATAAAGTATATAAATATCTAATCACTATGTTGTACACCTGAGACAAATATAATATTGTATGTCAACTGTAATTAAAAAATAATTTTTTAAAACACATTGAAAAAAAGAGTGGATACCACCAAAGACCACTCCAGAACATTTCATATTTTATGTTGACTAGCCCTTAGCTAGAAGGATACAGAAGAGTAAGTCTTCAGCAGCCCCAAATAAATAATTGAGTGACTCTTTGTTAAGTGATGGAGGATGATTTCTGCAAGCAAGATCTGGGACAATGGGCAGCAGCAAACCCCTGTTAGAGGGACAGATTAGAGTGGAAGAATAAATCTGTAGAGTAGCGCAGTGATTCAAACCCAGTTGCCATTAATTATTTCACAATTATGTTCAAAGAAAAAGGAGGAGTGGGGAGGAGTAGAACAAGAAGGAGGGAAAAAAGGAGGAGGAGAAGGAGAAAGAGAAGAAGGAGGGGGGAGAGGAGGAGGAATGCACAGCAAGTGAGCAGTCAGAAATCAGATGAGCTCTGCTGGAATGAGCATAATTGTTACATGGAGAATTCTGGGGCATGGCAATGACAGACAATGAAGTTGGGAAATATTTGGTAATCAAGAGGAAAGGTTCAGCCCTGGCTAGTGTGATTCAGTGGGTTAAGTGCTGGCCTGCAAACTGAAAGGTTGCTGGTCCCATTCCCTATCAGGGTACATGCTTGGGTTGTGAGCCAAGTCCCCAGTTGGGGGCATGCAAGAAGCAACTGATAGATGTTTCTCTCCAACATTGATGTTTCTCTCCCTCTTTCTCCCTCCCTTACCCTTTCTCTAAAAAATAAGTAAAATCTTTAAAATAAAGAAGAAATGTTCACACACACACAAACACCTATACACACACACTTAAACACAATGGGGATGTGGCTGAAATAACCTAGACTGAGATTCAAAAGAAGCAAGGTTAAACATCACTCTGGTCTTGATAAGCCCTCTGAGGCTTACTTCTTCCCCGGTAAAATGAAGGAAATAATATCTGTAGCCCCAAATTGAGAGGAGTAAATGGATTCTTGGGAAAACCCTTTATAAATTCCAAAATGTCTACATACAGGATTGCTTTGGGTTTCTAAGTAACCTGCAAGCTCCCATCCACACCACTGGCCCCCTTTTTTCTTCTTCCAAGGATGGGTCAGGGTTAAGGGCAAGGGCAGCTTACTGCTGTTGGTGCTAAGAGGTGGAGCTTTCCTGACAAAAGAAGCTGAAGCACTAAAGCTGGATCAACAGGAGTACAGTGAATTACTTCCACTGATCTGGATACCGTGATTCCAGGTACACATCTTAAATTTTCATTAGCATTTCAAGCAGCCAAACCAGCTTGACAGCTTATATTGTACTTACAAATTCATGTACAGTTATAGATTTTCCTTTTTCTAAAAAAATACTAATCCTTATTTTATACTTGTGCTGCCTTTTAAAACCTATGGGCCATGTTTTTATTCCTGTTAAATTGTATTTTGTTGACTGCACCCCTCAGGTCCAACTAGCTGAGATTTCACATTCTAAGTATTAGCCTACCATTCTAAATTTGTATCATCCATGAAAGTCAGTATCTTCCCTGGAGAAGCTTGAAATCAAATAAAGTGGTAAACTTAGTTTGGTGGCCATAATCCTGGGTAGCCCTCTTGGAGATTTATAACGCACATTATCATACTGAAAGTTCTGAAAGTCTACAGAAAAGAAATCTAGTTAACTGTGCTTAACCAAATTTTGACCAGGGAACATACCTTAGAGGATTTTGGCATTGATAGAGTGGAATACTATGTTGCCATTATGAAAAATAAGGTAGGTCCTGGCTGGTATGGCTCAGTGGGTTTGAGCATCATCTGGTAAACCAAAAGGCCATGGGTTCTATTCCCGTTCAGGGCACACACCTGGATTGCAGGTTCAGTCCCTGGTTGACAGAACATACAAGAGGCAATCCATCAAAGTTTCTAGCACCACTGTTTCTCTCCTCCTCTCTCCTCCCCTCTTCCTCTCCCCCTAGAAGGAGAAGGAAAAGAAGAAGGAAAAGGTGAACTGACATGTAAACATCTTCAAGACATTAAGTGAAAACAGAAGTCCAAAACAACAATCATAGTCTAACTGCATTTTAAAGAAATAAATAAAGTATATATGTGTATATATACATAAATGCATAAGCAAGTGTATATAGAAAAGTTGCAATGATAAATACCCACTGCTTTTAGTGGTTACATCTGGAAATAGGTACAGTACTTAATGGGATGGTGATGAAAGTCAGTAAACAAGGTCTTGTGAGATGAGTTGAACAGATCTCAACTCAAATTTTGGTGAAAAATATCTCCCACACAGATAAAAACACGGGCACTGTGTGATGTAATCTGTACTGCTGGCCTTGACTGATGTGACGTTGGAAATGCAATCTCATAAGAGGGCGTTACACAGCAGTGCAAAGAACTGTCTCTGACGTTAGTTAGTTTCGGGTTCAAATACAGACTCCTCTACTTTCTTTTTAAACCTCAGTTTCCTCATTGGTAAAATAAAGTTGTTTAAGACTTAACTGGAAAAACAAAGAGTAAAATATCAGCGGAAAATTTACATTTAACTTTTTTCCCTTCCAACAAATTCCTGAATTGCTTTTGGAAGCAGGCTAGAAGTCTGAGAAAAAAATTAAAGCTCTGTCAGAAATGAAACCAAAAGATAGGTTTGGAATCCAAGAAAAACCATTTCAGTTTCTTTCTAAGCAAGAATTAATGCTAACAAGTCAGTGTTTCCCAGCGAGCACGAGCAGAAGAGGTCCTGACGAAGGGATGGGGGACGTCCTCTGTGGTCCTGGCTTGTAACCACAGCATCTTACAGAGGCAGCTGAGCCGTTTTGGCCCCCAAAATACTAAACCCAGTTCAAGTGAAATTAGAGCCCAAAAATTCAGGCCCACAGCAGCTACAGAAAGGTGCACTTATGAGAACACTGTGTCTTAAAGAATTCTTAATAGGCACACAACATCTTTCAGAGGCTTTTAGGAACACAATGAGATGAGTCACAAAAGGGAAGAGAGAGAGAGAGAGAGAGAGAGAGAAGAGGAGAAAAAGGACTGGAGTTTATGAATGACATAGGGATAGGGGCAGTGAGAAGTAGTACAAACAGGTCATAGGTTTGTGACTTAAAGGGGTATAAGCCAAAAATCATAAGACAAATATTAAGACTTGAGGACAGTGAATAGGAATAGATTTTTTTTTAAGCACTGAATTTTCAAAAGCAATGGATTTACCTGATGGAGCATCAACTAAAAGGGTAATGTCTTAAGATGGACAGACTCAACCTTTTAGTGATTTTTATCAGTCCCTGGAATCCTGTTGTAAACTCCTTAAAAATGTAATCTCTGAAAGGAAAGAAGAGTACCGTCTCTAGGTATTCAGTAAATTGCATGCAATTTCCCAAGGACAATGGACTTGGGAAAGTTGCATTCTGAGCTGTGGGAGGTGGAGCCGTGTTGCCAGGGAAACGAGGTGGAATCATGGATGAGTCCCTCATTATCGGCCTCTATAAATGCCTCTTGTGATGAGAGGCTGTGCTGCTAGCACCAGCTACTCACTGGAGACAACTGGGTATAAGTCATTTCAGTTGAGGGTTTTTTCAAAGCGAATTTTTAAGCTGGCTAGTCCCTCTTATATGCAAGTAAGCACGTGTCGTCTATAATCAGAACTGCTGAGGGGAACTATTTTGCCCTCTCCTGGTCTCCATGGGAGGGCTTTTCCCCAAGCCTCTCTCCACCACTTACTTTCTCTGCTGTTGGTAAATTTGGAAAATATATCTTAATCTATAGCTTAGTTAAACTTCCAATTTTCTCTGAGCGGAAATTTACCCTTCTAATCTTCCTACTTATTAGCACTTCCCTGACTTAGTACTTACCCTAAGTACTTGGTACTTAGTAGTTATTTACCCAGATAGAAACATCAGCCCTGGTCTGGACTACCAGGGTCAAGGTGCATAAATCAGGCTAATCCTGGGGTTCAGTTTGGCTCTTTATTAAACCATATCCCCAACATGACCTCTGTTTGTGATACAGAGGATTTCTTTAGACTACATATTTTTTAATTGATCAAATTATTGAAAGACTGGAAATAATGGATGCCTCCCTGGAAGCCCCTCAGAAACCCTAAAAAGGGTGCTCAATTATGATAAATTTATTTTAACTCTAGCTCAAATACCACCTAATTTAGATTCTTAACCTGATGTTTTTGCATAGGCTGTGAGAGGTCTGTGGACCCCCTGAAAATTTATAGAAATCTTTGTATGTAAGTTCATTTTTTTGTCCCCAAGAAAGGCTAAGAAATACCACCTAAGTATTGACAAGAATAAAAAAATTCTACATAAATCCCAATGCCAGGTATTTTCAGTAAACGTACCACTTTATATTATTCTCACTACCTCAAAGCTCCAATATACACATAATGAAAATGTGACTCTCTTTGCATTGTTTATGAATATAAAGCTCAGCTCAATGCCTCTGCAACAAAGCCCCTAGGTTATTGTTTATACCTGGCCTACAGCATCAGTTTGTTTTGTTTTGATTTGATTTTTTCTCATAGCTCCTTGGCCAATTCATTAGCATCTGCAGTATAAATAAAATAAAAGATTTTCCTGAAGTTTGGGAGTTTGTTAGGTTTTGTTTGTTTGTGTTGTGAGCAAAGGTCAAATACTGAACAATTGGCTGCAAACTAAAATTTACCATGCATACATTGAGAGAAAAGGATTCCAAATCCCACAAATTTTGAATAGTGGGTAAATTATAATTACTTGCATAGGTATATACGCATATGTATGTGGATAAAAAAAGGACCCCAAAATGTACAAAAAGTGGTCCTGAAAAAATGCAGGCTTCACAATGGAAAGGTCTAGATTCCATAATTCAGAAATTAATGTAAATGTTTACCTCAGACCAGTGATACCTGGAGCAGAACAAACAGAAGCAAACCACAAACTGCTCAATAAACCCAATGCATTTGAGTTCATTAAAAATAAACCTAGCTAAAAATGAGCCAAATATGTAAAAACTGAAAACCTCACAAAGAAGCAATCTGCCCTAAAGGAGAGTCAACAGATGTGACCACAAGAAAATTAATACCTCCAAGAACCTCTTAGAACAAACTGAGAGACTATACAATCAGTATGTTGGAAATTATTAAAGAAAAGAGAATAATAGCTAACATTTATTTAATGCTTAATTTATAAAGATATAATCACTGACATTAATGGAGAGGTTAAATGGCTCAGACAGACTTGAAGAAATTAGTAGGAAAGGTACACTATGGCTTCTTCAAACCATCACCAAAGGCTAAAGACTGAGACAATGCTTAGGACAGGCAAAGAGGACAGGACAGTGACAGGAATTGGTCATGGATGCTGAGCTGGGCCATATGGTCAAGGACATAATGGTGAAGTTCATGGAGGAGAACTCTCTCATTTCCTTCCTTGACTTCTTCCTGGGGCCATTTCTTGAGGATAAGGTACTCAAGATGGCACCCTTTCAGAGACAAAAAAGGGGAGACCAGCATATCAGTTCTAAGGTATCATTGGTTGGTGGGGATCATAATGACCCATTGATCTAGATGTTGAATGCACCGAGGAAGTGGCAATTTCCTTCATGGGTGTCATCATCTGGGCAAGCATTCATTAGCTGCAGGAAGACTACTTAGGGAACAAATCAGAAAGCGCTACTCTTTCCTGGCAAGGTGGCTGAACACTCTTGCTCTGTACCTGTGCATCTGATCCCTCCTTCCTTTGTGGCAATTTCTCTATCTTGCCTCCCAGCGGGCTGCTAATCGATACTATTTTGCCGCCACCCTGGGTGACTTGGCTAAAGCCCTCTTCAACGCCATCTCCAAGGTACAGCCCGACTTTCTCACTGTAAGCTGGGAAGAGACAGCACTCAGTCTCCTGATCAGGAATTCCATGGTCACTTTGAAGATCCACAGCTGGTGTCAGGGCAGAGCACTTGGACTCTGCTGTGGCCACCAAAGTGCTTTTTACTCCAGCAAAATACAGTGAATTAAATCTTAGGGGAGGAAGCTAGATATACCAGGCAAGTGTTACACAATATTGACTTTTTGGGAAAAAATTAATTGGAAAGATTAATAACAATAATAACAAGGAAAATACCAAGAAGATAAAACAGTCCCAAACCTACATGCACCTAAGACACTGCTTCAAATTTTTCAGAGCAAATATTGACGGAATTACAAAGAAAAACTGACAATCCTACAGTCTCATAGAAATTTTATACACCTCTGTCAGCAACAGATAATATAAACAGTCAGTAAAGTAAAAGACATACAAGATTTTTTTTTTTTTTTAAATTAAACCAGCAACTCTCAAATAATCCCCTTGGCGAAGAGACTAAGTCCTCTCCCTGGCTCAGGAGGAATTGTCCTGAGAGAGAACTGAAAAACCACAAGACTCCACAGGAAGCAGCCAAATGAGGCCAGTTTTCCCTTGTGCCTGAGAAAAAGGCAAAACTAGAAACCCTGTTGAGGTTTAAGAACCAACCCTAAAAGGAAAGCTGAGAGCCCAACTTGACACTGTAGAGAAAAAACAGCGACTACACACTTAAAAGGTGATGGGGGCTCTCAAGCTAGGGACCCACCGACTCCAGGAACTAAGTGCCCAGCCTGGCTGAGGAACAGACAGCTGGAGGTAAAGGCCATGGGCCTCAGGGCAACCCGCTGAATCTGGCTGAAGGTTGATTGGGGCCATGTTGGCTGATTTTGACACTCAGGCCAGGCCTGGTTGGCCATCCAAGTTAAGCAGATTCTTCTGGGAAAGGAGAGTTTTGAACTTCTGCAGATCACACTGAAGATTCTCTTCCCTTTTCTCTTCCCTAACCAGGCTTACAGGACACAGCAGATGTTGGCATGGTGAATATTTTAGTTCTTAACACACTTTGGCCTCCCTCTTTCCTGATTTACCCCAACTAACCTTCTACGATGCCTCACGCTAAAGCCAGGAAGAGGCTGATATGCTTTTAGAACATTCTCTAAATAGATGGTGAAATTAATAATTGAACTGGGTTAATTCTATTGCTAAGAATTCCAAAGGTATGGGGAGGTATAATAGGTTTTTCAGATGGAAGGTAGACAGGAATAAAGTGTGAAGGCTTTTCCCCCTACACAAGCTATAGGTCTCCAAGTTCAGGTTACGGAAAATGAGGGCTTTAGAGAGATTAAATGTCTGGTTCAGCCAGTAAACTGCACAGCCAAGATTTGAACTCCAGGCTCCCTGAGTCACTTCCTCTATCACACTGTTGCCTTATTTCCTGTTTTTCCATTCAAGCTAATCATTACATGAAATTTGAAAACCAGTCACCAGACTGAAGAATGAAAAACCTTCGGGTAATTAGGGGCATTGTTTATAAAGAGTCAAGAGTTCATGCAATTATTAAATATTAAAATATTTCCCCATGTATCAAATGGCTAGATGTGAACTCCAACTATTAGGATTAATATCCTCATTCACTCTGTTCTGGCTGTTAGTTTCATCAAAACTAGACATGTTTTGAGTGGGGTATGCTAAAGGGCTTTTTTTTGTTTATTTGTTTGGGGGTTTTAACTTTGCAACAAAGCGAACAACTTGAAATGGCAAGAAATGAAAAAATCCAGAACCTATATGCTTTTGTCGCAGTATTAGGTCTTAAAATATATATTTATTTATAACTTAAATAATATATAATAGAAATAGGATGTCTTTTGTAAGAACTAAGGCATTTCATTCTTTGTATAAAAGGCTAAAGACATATATTTATTATAGCAAATGGCTTGTTCTGCTATATATTTGTTCATTTTTATGCTCTTCAGCAGAGACTGGTAAACTTTTTCTCTAAAGGGCCAGATAGTAAATATTTCCAGCTCAATGAGCCATGTAATCATCTCGGTTGCAATTGCTCACCTCTGCCACTACAACCAGAGAGCAGCCATGGGTGATATGCAAATACACGAGCATAGCTAGGTGTGACCCCAGGCCGTAGTTCACCTGATCTCTGCTCTCCAACACAAATCATACTGTGTAGCTTCCCTTACTTGGTTTAGTTTACTTACTATATAGTCTAAACAAGTTGCTATTTTTGTGCACAGTTAAACTTACTTGACCTCTTCTCTTTATAATTTATTTGTATGACTTGTTTCGCATAGGAAATTGTAAGTTTTGATGATGGCCACAATATTTTATTAATTTAATATTTTCCCTGAACTTCACACCAGACAACATGTCCCAGAGGAAAGACAATGGGCTTAACTGTGAAACTAATCGGAATTCTAATCATGGTTATGACAATGATTTGCTGTGTAACATTGGATAGTTTATTGACTCTGAGCCTCCATGTCTTCATCTATGAAAATGGAGACTATATCTACTTCATAGTGAGGATTTATTTACTATAATACAGATCAAGTTTTTTTATAAAATTTCAAAATATCAAGAATCATCAAACCAGTGACTCAACCAATGGAAGGAAGCCCTTGCATTTTTCTCCACAAGGCTCTCCTTAGGATGATGCTTGAGAAAGAACACCAGCATCTGGTCACAGACAGATGGCAGTGCAAGTTCTCCTGGCTCCCTTCAGTTTAGGATATGTTACCACACGTGGTGGTGGTGACTGTTTGTACTCACATACACACAAGCCAATTGTTTGCTCTGTTAGATGATGCAAGAGGTATCCCTTGCCATTTTTGTGTAAATTCTTATTCAACCTGGGCTCACAGGTCTAATACAAACTTAAAACCAATTTATTTTGGGTGCACCTGCTTGACAATCCAGTGACAAAGGAAAGCTTGTTCTATGAGAATTACTGTGATTTACAGGGTGCCTCAAGTGTACAGTATTGTAGAGTTTACAACCCTAGTATTACCAGGTCAGAAGCAAGCAATGGAGGGTGAAGGCAGTGTTCTTTGTTTGCTAGCTGATTATTAAGATTAAAGGGAATAATGTAGCTAGCGTTTCTTCCAATGAAAATGAAAACAAACTAGGTACCTTTAATACCTAAAGCACTGCAAGTGTGCTAGTTTGGTTAGGACGATGATGATTGAAACGCTGAGGGCCACATCATGAGGTCAGAGCTCACACTGGCACAAAGCAAAAGGGAAGATGTAAAAAGGATGCCTGATCGATGAGAACACTCTGCCATGGTTTTACTTTTCTTCTGGATGTTACAGAAGAGATAAAGTGCAATTTGAGAAAATGAATCTCCTGGTGCCTATGGGAGACATACAATATGCTATGTAACATCAAAGACACAATCATACTGCAATTTGTGAGCAGTCAGGGAGAGAAAACTTATTTTTGCCCTGCTAAGATTACAGAGCACATAAGAAGAGAGGGAAAGACTAAAAATAAGCAATGCACACCTAAGGAAAAAAAGTTCCAAAGGGATTTCTCCTTTATAGATAATCAATTGCAGGGGATAGAGGGTAGGGATGTAGCTCACTCTCACTGAAGCTAAATTCCTTGAGCACTTTCATTCCCAAACTCCTTAGAATGCTTCTGGGCCTCCGTCTCTACCAAATAAGCCATCAGAGATTGCTGAGAAAAAGAAGCTAATTCCAGTATTATCCAGAGTGGCAGGTAATTGGCAAGGTAATTGGGCTCAAGGGAAGATGTGCAATGCATCCTGCATCCAATACCAGTGATTTTTAGAATGCCCATGCCCTGTTGCCTTTTGCTAGCTTTAGGTAGAGAGCTTCAATTTATACATAAATATTGCTTCTGTCAGAGATCCGCTCACTGATAACACCTTGGCACTTCTATTCATCTCATTTCACCTTCCTCACAATTGCTCAAGGTAGATTGTATGTCCATTTAGAAAATGAGGAAAGCGCGCCTCTGAGAGATTTGGGAAGCGACTGAAGACCCAGCAGTATTCATTTGTAGACCCAGGATTCAAGCTCAAGGTTGTTGATCTCAAGTTTATGCCCTTTCAACTCTGTCAAAAGCCACCAAAATGTTTGCTCACTATTGCTTCAGTGTCTGTCACAGAGTGATGCTGACTTCCTGATAGGGTATGTGTAACAGGTTAAGTGCTATCAGCTACACGTTGACTCCTACTAAAAAAGTCTTTCAGTCTTAAATTATAAAAATTGTAGGAGAAATACCTGACAGGACTGCATTTGTGAAATGCATAAAACTTGGAAAGAACAGAAACCAAGGAACTGGTTTAATTGTGCTGGGTTTTTTTGTTTGTTTTGGGCAGAATCAGGACAGTAACTTGATTTCCTTCCCAGTCGTCCTCCATCAGTTCCTCCACCCAGAGCAAAGCCTTCTCCCACTTCTGGTAACAGAAAAGGCTCCAGCTCAGGTTGACCAGCTGCCTTCATAAAGCCAGTTCTACTGGGTTTCTACAAGTCCTCAGTTTCCCCAGAACTTCTTCAACCCATGTCTGGAGCAGAATTTTTATTTCTAAAGGGCTTATGGCAGCAATTTTATCTGAAAGAGACAACTGAAGCTACAATATCATAGCACTTTATATAAAATGGAAAAAGCACCATTGTCTATATCAAGAGGGATGGTTAACAATCCCCCAGTCCTCTTTCCTGGGAAGGCCTCAGCTCTCACTTCTGCCCTAACGCCTTCACTTGCACCTTCTGTCCTCCACCTGGTCCTGAATCTTGTTTGTCCTGTTCAGTTATTTACATTCTCAGACTTGTTAAGATGTCGAAAGAAAACAGGACAGATTTTTATGTAATAGGCTCCAGGCCCTGCCCCAGCTTTCTGCTTTTTCTCAAAAACAGGTAGCTCAGCCTGCACTGGTCTGCAAAACCTAAAGAAAAGGTCATCATTCCCTTTGCTTCTCCTTTAACTCTGCAGGGTTATTTTAAATTTTGATTATCAGTGATCTGAGTATTTTATTTTCACTGTTTTTCACACAGACTAAGAACACTGAGACTATCCTCCCAGATTAAATGTCAGAAGACTAAAGTCCTCTTCTCTTCCAGCTACCACCAACCTCACTCTGCCATCTATCTTCATCTTGTATGATAAGAGAAAGCCTATGATTCAGTACTCTCCTCCACCACACGTCCTACAGGGCTGACTGTGGGGCTCTGCAGCCAGCTTGCCTGCTCACCACTTAGCAGCCATGTGACCTTGTACAAGCTCCTGAACATCTCTAGGCCTTAGTGGCCTCATCTGTCAAATGGGAATATTAATGGTACCCATCTCATAGAGGTGTTGTAAGGATGACGTTAAAGAATCTATCTATAGAAGTTGCTTAGCTCAGTACCTACATTTGTATGTGCTCAATAAATGCTGTATGATTACTCCCAAAAGTTCTTTTTCTAAAATCTCTGCTCGTGAGAGACCTTTTGATTTTGATTTTAGTAACTGTGCAAAGCATGGTATTTTGATTTTAGTAACAGTGCAAAAATAACTGATACCTTCTATGAAAGAGTATGAGTTTGTTTCCAATGCAATGATGCTTTCTACTGCTGGCTTTTGCTGGGGCCCCACAGAGATATGCTCTCCTCAGGGGCCAGTCTCACACATAGATGAATGCCATTAATTCTGTCAAGATTGCTCAGCCCTGTGGAAGTCAATCTTCCACCTACTTTGATCCCTGAAATCCATTTCTATGAGAGCAAAGACCCTCATCACTTATTTAATATAATGCTTACATTGTAAAAATTCCCTTTCTAAACACACCCTCTGCCCTGGCACTAGGAACACTATGAACACAGGTCACCCTTTGTTTCCTTTTAAAATTAGTCTCAGTATCACTATAGTAAATGAAGTGGAGGTAAGAACCTAAAGGGAAAAAAGTGTATACTATACATTCTTATATGTCTGACTATTTAGACAAAGATGGTAGCATCTCCCTTCCCTGTTGTCTCTTCTACAAGTAAGAGTAGTGGGGAAAAGGCCTTCTCTTCTCCTTGTCATGGTTAAACCCAAATAAATATAAACAATGAGAACCAGCCAAGTCTGGTCTTTTGAGAAGGCTCAGAGGAAAGACTGACAATGCTATGCAGGTGGTACATGGAGGAAAGTCTTGCCTCTGTAAAAGTCCTGACACTCTCCAAGCCAACCCCGAAAATCTGTGTGTTAGTGAGACATTACTGATCAAAGCAGAGACTAAACGCAGAGGGAGTCTGAGGCTGCACATGACGAAGTAAGCAGGTCAGTGCAGGTCCGAAAGATCGGGCAACCAAGGACATAGAAAACAACTGGAGTGAAACAGGAGAAAGAAACTGCTGAGACTCGATGAACTCTGTACCATTCGGATTGCCACATAATCCCAATTCATATAAGCACACAAGATCTACAAGTATTTCAAACTTTTAACAGAATGTCTTGGTAGGGTCTGAAGAAGCTCCTCGTAAAAGTAGCTCAACTACAGAATCTTAATTTCCCCCCAGAAAGCCAAGGAAATTGGAGACTAGGAGTAAACAGTTTAAAGACACTTGCAAACCAAACAAGTGGAGGAAATGTTGCGTATTCTTCCTAACTGTTTTAATGAGGGTTTCACCCAGTGGTGTAACTCCACACACCATCTGGAGCAGAGGAATGAGGCTTCAACTTTACGTAGAGAATATTGTTCTCCACTCTCGACACAGCAGCTGCTCCTTATATCCACTTTTTGTTATTGTTGCTGTTGCAAAGAAATGCATCCTGCACAGGTGGAGGAAGGCCCAGTGCTAAATAACAGGAAAAAGTAACAATTCAGGAACATTTACAGATACGGTACAGATTTTATTACCAGACCGCGGACCAGTACAACCTCTAGTTTTAGCTACTTCCTTCCTTCCCTCTGCTGCTGCCCTTCGCCCTGCCCCTCACCAGTGTCCCCCACAGTAAAGGCTGCAAGTAACAGCTGTTTGGGGATTAGAAAACCTCTCCTCTGCTCACTAGATCTACTTTGCCATGGGTTAACAATAATACATGTGATATCAAGATTTATCTCTTAATGAAAAGTACACTTAAATTCATTTTTCCTTCAGATTTTAATAATGCCCTTTGAAGTGACTTTTGTTCAGCAAAACCGTATTGGGAATCACCAACAGAGTATACATTTGTTGGATACTGTTCAAAATTTCTGCTTCCGGAGGAAAGTTCTTTCAGGGAAACACCGTAACAACTCTACAACCCCTTATCCGCCATTCCAAAACCCCAAAAGCTCTGAAAGCAGAAAGTCTTTCATAACACAGTTGGCACCAAGACCTGCTCTGACCCAAACTCATTTGAAGTCAAAACCTGACCTTAACTTGCATAAGCCTATTTATAGTTTTCATTTATTTCACTGTATACTGTAAATGTAAGCATATTTTCCTGCAGAAATATTAATGTGCTTTATTACCTACCTAGTGCTGCCCTAGACCTCGTTTTATATGCTATGTGGTATATTACCATTCTAAAATCTGAAAAAAATCTGAATACTGAAGCACATCTGGCCTTGGAAGTTTCTGATTAGGAATCATGGTCCAATAGATATTTGTCAAATCAATACACGAATGAACTAAGGACTTCATGAGTGCATATTTTACTATACTAGCCTAGGTCAGCTTTTGAGCAGTGACTGTGAGCCCCTTTGCCATCTCATTGGACATTCTTCCAAAGAGACAGGAGCTCTGTGCCTTTGGCATTGCCCACAGCCCTCTGGGTTTCTTCTGTCGTATAGAGATGAATGGAGGTTGAGCCCTGGCACCCATTGCATTGTTATACTTCATCATCCACTTAAGCACTCACTCCTCCATTCATCTACCAATTATTTATTAAGTGTTATCACCAGGCACTACGTTAGCATAAGAAATACAAAGATAAATGAGACGTACTCTGTGCCCTCTACTAAGAGCAGACTGGTGGTTGCCAGAGCTCAAGAGTGGGGGATGGGCCAAATGGTAAAGGAGGTCAAATGTACAAACTTCCAGTTATACAATAAGTAGGTCATGTACAGCCTGGTGGCTATAGTTAATAATACTGTTTTGCATATTTGAAAGTTGCTAAGAGAATAGGTTTTAAAAGTTCTCATCACAAGAAAAAAATTTTTATAACTATGTCCTGTGACAGATATTAATTAGACTTATTGTGGTGATTATTTCCTTTTTTATTGTGTAAATGCCTTTATTTGAACTACTACACTGCTATCAAATTATATCATTTTTCAGACTTAGAGCAATATTATGATCTTGAAAGCTATAGCAAACAGCTTGACAAAGCAAGAGTACATAAGTCCTACATACATGTTTTTATTTTTTAGTGACTACATTTCCTTGTCTTAGGTATAAAATTAGAAAATCTGTTGTATAATCAGCATACCTGGCCTACTGTATCCCACCCACATTCTGAGCATTCCCTCTCTTTGAAAGTGTCAGATGCAATAGTATCTTAAATCTAACGAGAGAGTTTGATGCCATAGGTTTTAAAATTTACTTCATAATTATACAAATAGCAAATCATTTTGTTGTACATCTGAAACTAATAAATGTTATATGTCAATTACGCCGCAATTAAAAATACAAATTTTTAAAAGTGAAACTAAAATCGTAAGAAAAGAAAACTCCTATTTATAATATTAATATTATAAAACAAAATATTAGAGATCTAAAATTAACTTCTCCTATATAAATTATTCATTCTTTCTAACATACATTTATCAAATTCTATACTGTGCCAGGCACCAAGGATACAAAAGTGAACACAACTTGTTGAGAGCACTAAGTATAGTGGAAGAGGCTGACGCTTAGAAAAAATTGTCCTTTGCAGCCATCCTTACATATTGCGGGGAAATCTTAGCCAATTTCTGGCTAAGAAGTCAAAAAGCTTACCCAAAGGTGGTGATATCTGAGCCAGAGCAGGTGCTTATTTAGGGAGACAACCAAAGAAAGGACATTCTACGGAGAAGGCACAGCATATGCAAAGCACTGAGCACAGAGACAGCTTGGCATAGAGAGCTAGAGTCCATTTGGAATGTGCAGTTCAAGGTGCCTGTGGAAATAGCCCACTTTTTAAATTGAAGGAGAGAGACAGATCATGAGAGGACTACATTCTAATCTAAGCTAAGGAGGGTCTACATTTTCCTCTAGGCAATGAGTAACACCTAAAGGATATTTAAAGTACCCAAATGACAAGATCAGATTTGTAATGGGGAGAAGTCCTCAGATAGGGAACAGTTTGGAAAAGAACAAAGACAGTGAGTTTGTCTCTAGCAAAATGCCCTTAGAATATTCAAGTAAGAAAGAGTTCTCCCACATATAGCGTCACAACGAAGCAATGTGGATTGCCCTACCCTGGTGAACACCTAAGGCTCCGCCCCTTACTATGTACCAGGCATTTGGAGA
>PVKU01003494.1:0-16168 GCA_004027475.1 Anoura caudifer | reverse complement strand
GATGCTCCAGGAACTCACTGGGTACGTCAACAGCATAAAAAAAAGACCCAGGCAGCAATGAAGGTTGCATTATGTGAAATAAAGAAAAATCTACAGGGAACCAACAATGATGGGAAGGAAACCGGGACTCAAATCAACAGTTTGGAGCAAAAGGAAGAAAGAAACATTCAACCAGAATGGAATGAAGAAACCAGAATTCAAAAAAATGAGGAGAGGCTTAGGAACCTCCAGGACATTTTTAAATGTTCCAACATCCGAATCATAGAGGTGCCAGAAGAAGAGGAGGAAGACCAAGAAATTTAAAACTCATTTGAAAATATAATGAAGGAGAACTTTCCCAATCTGGCAAAGGAAACAGACTTTCAGGAAGTCCAGGAAGCTCAGAGAGTCCCAAAGAGGTTGTACTCAAGGAAGAACATACCAAGGCACATCATAATTACATTAGCCAAGATTAAAGATAAGGAGAGAATCTTAAAAGCAGCAAGAGAAAAGGAGAGAGTTACCTACAAAGGAATTCCCATTAGGCTATCAGCTGATTTGTCAAAAGAAACCTTGCAGGCAAGAAGGGACTGGAAAGAAGTATTCCAAGTCATGAAAGGCAAGGACCTACATCCAAGATTACTCTATCCAGCAAAGCTATCGTTTAGAATGGAAGGGCAGATAAAGTGCCCCTCAGGTAAGGTGAAGTTAAAGGAGTTGATCATCACCAAGCCCTTATTATATGAAATGTTAGAGGGACTTATCTAAGAAAAAGAAGATCAGAAACTATGAACAGTAAAATGACAACAAACTCACAACTATTAAAAACTGAACCTAAACAAAAACAAACTAAACAAACAATAGAACAGGAACAGAATCACAGAAATGCAGATCATATGGAGGGTTATCAGTGGGGGAGTGGAAGGGGAAGAGAGGGGGAAAAGGTACAGACAATAAGTAGCCTAAATAGTAGGTAGAAAAGAGACAGGGGGAGGATAAGAATAGTATAGGAAATGTAGAAGCCAAAGATCTTATATGTACAACCCATGGACATGAACAAAAGGTGGGCAATGCAGGTGGGAGGGGGTATGCAGGGTGGACGGGAATAAAGGGAGGGGGGAATGGAACAACTGTAATAGCATAATCAATAAAATATATTTTAAAAAAAAGAAATATTTGTCTTGCAGGACTGGCCCTAAGTAAAAGCTACAAGGCCCTAAGTGATATCATAAAGAAAGCAAAGTGGATTTTCACCACCCTTTGCCACCCTACTTCCCTGGGTCTCACTTCCCCATAGAAATTTCTCAGTGACACTGGCATACCCAAACTGGCCAAGCTGCATTAGGAAAAAAAAATACAATTGCATTTCTTTTAAATGGAAGGGTGATGTACTTCCCCTTGAAATATTTTTTGCAGCAAGATTAAATGACATACCACCACCATCACCACCACCACAATAAAACACATCATTTTTTCCTTCCTTTTTGCTTAGTTACCTTCCACACACTTTAAAGGTAGGGGGCATCCCAAGAACAAAGTGGTAACTATGGACTGTTCACATGCAGCCCCCCAAAATCTAAGGCAATAAGGTGACAAGTCAAACAATGACCTGTCAATTGCTTTTTATAAATATGGAACAAATGAGTATTACTAACTGTTGGGTAGAGCTCAGCAGGCCTGAGGGAAAGGAAATGCATATTTGCATCCTTTGATAGGACAGTATTTAACAATGACTAATTTTATTTCTTGGTCTGAAAACTCTCTCTAGCCTGTTATTGGCTTCAAAAGGACAGGATGTGATTAACAGGACCTTCCGTGCTACAGTCACATGGGCATCTTAATAAACAAGGTGAGACTACGGATACAGTTTAATCTATGATGTTCTTCTGAATTAGTTCTTTCATCTGCGTACCATTTGACTCCTCTGAAAAGGAAGTTGGAATGTCACCTTATCTAGGTGTCCTCTTTCAAAATTTAGATATCTTGGAAGGAGTCCCACACAAGCCCTCATCCAGTTGGTGACTTTGAGTCACATAGCTTACCTGGAAAAGACTAAAATCTAAAGCTTAATTTCTGATTTTCTATTCATCTACAGATGACACTTCCTACTGCCTGATTATAGTCCCATAAAGAAGCCTGAATAGGAAAGTGTTTCAAGACCAAGTTACATAAAAATGAGAAAATATTTATTGAGCACCTTGTTGAATGCTAAACACTACTTGACATAGCCCTCCACCTCACAGACCTTAAAAAAAAAGCAGTAAAATGTCAATGGCATGAGTATAATTCTTTATCTGAGCTCCAGGTGGAAATCACTCACCATTCCATGGATAACATGGGAAGCTCCTGCAGCTCACCAAGTCTCGGTCTCCTTATCTGTGAAAACGAACAAAAAAAAAAAGAAATAAACTTTTCCTTGTTAATTTTTCAGGATGATTGCTCAGTTTAAACCAGGGGTTGGCCACCTGATCTGGTCCACCACCTGATTTTGTAAAGTTTTATTGGAACATAGCCACATTCATTTGTTTATATATTGTCTATGGCTACTTTCATCAATAATTAAGATCATATGTCTAGCAAAGCATAAAATATTGTCTATCTGTGCCTCTGTAAAAAAGTTTACCAACCTCTCATTTAGATAATTCTTGTATATGTGCAGAAATGTGTGATGTTGCACATATATTTTATATCTGGTTCAGAAATAGAATGCAGGCTGGGTAGAGGACCTGCCCTACTGGAAGATGGGACACCTAGAGCACCTTGGATTGACCTGGCTGCCTCGTAAACACTCAGGATAGTCAGGGTCATCTCCCTCTGATGAGGGGGAGTCTCCAGAGCAGCTGAGTGGGACCAAGAAGGCATCATAAATAAATAAATAGTAAACCTGGAAACAGTAAGGTATTACAGAATCTGACAGGCCCTTTCCCCCTGGTAGGCAGCGTATCCTACGGGAATTAAGGGTCCAAAGGAGAAATATTTTAGACTGGGAACATGCTCCTAAGTTGTTTGCACTGAGAAGTCCTCTGTGTGCATCTATGTCCAGATAAATGCTTTCTTTTACAATTGAGAAAAAATAAAGTACACAACTTTTAAGTATACATTTCAGTGCATTTTTATCTACATATACCACTGAGTAACCAATACCAAGATCAAGATATAGAACATTTCCAACACACCCGAAGGCTCTTTGGAGCCCCATCCAGTTGATAGCCCCCTAAAGAAACCAAATATTCTTATATTCTGTATCATCATAAATTAATTATGTCTGCTTTTTGAACATGTAAATGGAATCAGACAGTATATATTCTTTTGTGGTTGGCTTCTTTTGCTGTGGACAAGGCACATCAAGATCAGTCACTCCCTCTCTTGTCTGGGAAGGCAGCCAAAACAGCACGGGAACAGCACGGAAACTGGGGTAGTCATCCCACTTGCCTACCTAAATCTGCTGTGTCGGTTAAAGGTGGAATTCCCCCAGTGCTCCTAAGCCCATGCAAAGACCAGCTTGTTGCAGTTTTCGAAGAGCAATATTGCTCTGCTCTGTCACAGCTAAAGGCCGTAGGGGAAGGCTCTCCGCTATCACCCAATGCTTGCTACACCCTCAGCAATCCACCCTCTAAGATCCCCACACATTTGCCAAAAGCCCGCACCTCAGCTTAGACCCTGGGGCCTGCAACTCTGCCTCTAGAGAAACATAATCACCTGTATGAAAGCAGCCCCCTGCCTGTGGACAAAGGTGCCAGAAGCTTCTACGACTCACCAACAGTGAAAATTGAGCATGTGTAGCTTTTAGTACAGAATCACCAACACCAAAGGCACCTCCAAGCCAGAACCTCAATCGTCCCTCTCACAAGCTGCACTTCTTAATGACATCCTAAGACTCGGCGCCTTGGTACAGAGATGTCTGGGTCTGTGAGGTGGTCTGATAACTGAACTGTCCTCCACACTGAGTTCTGAACCAATTGGGAAATGAAACAAAAGAGTTAGCTGAAGGAGCGCCAAACTGTCCCATGTTTTACTGATAAGGCCTAGGTTGAGGGACATGGATCATATCTGAAGGCAAATAGACTTCATAATACTAAATTCTAGAATGAGCCCCTCGCCAGCCTCCTAAGACAAAACTACATCCTCCCTGGCTGTCCTGACGTGGAAAAACCGAGGAGAGTGTCAGCTCCCTGCAGGCAGCTTTCTCTCCTGAGGCAGACAGAGAGGAAGGAGCCCAGTTACACCAGCACAATTTCTCCTTCCAAACTCCCAAACAGATTAAATCATTCTTCCTCCCTGGGGAGAAGTGAATAGGAGAGTGGAAAGAAGCTAGAAGTTTCATAAGTGAGTGGAGTTTCCTCCGCAGAGCAGGAAACATCAGAAAAGAGAAATATGTATTCCTTCATTAGAAATATAAACTATCAACAAATTATTAGCTAATACACTATTAGCAAATGTTAACAGTTAAAAATATTAAACCATACTTAAAACATGGAGTAAATATTAATGAGAATATTTTATTAACTAATTGAAAACCCCTCTCACTGACCATAAGAGCTAAGATGTTTTTAATTTTTACAAATGGTGTTAGGTGTCAGAACAACAATATAGGTTACAAATAGGGCATCTGTATTTTAAACAGGATATACTCATTTTCTGGGTCCACTTTAAAAACACGACTTTTTTTTTTATCACTACTATAAAATAGGAGGTAAAGGCCTCATCATGGGAGAATTCAAACTTTACTACTTAAATGTTTTCACCACCAGCTGTTACCTTCCCTTTAGATGTTGTGTTTTCATTACCAATTATTATAGGCCACAAATAAAAATAGCTATATCTAATCAAAATGTCCATTGCAGCAGAGTGCTATTTCAACAACTCTGCACTCTTCATTACAGTCTAGCCTACCCAGATTTAAGAGACCTGTGATTAAACAGTCCCTAGGATATTACTTCACACCAGGGATAGTGATTATTCAAATTATATTTATAAGACATAAATTACCTTTGTTCAAGAGCAATCTCAAAAAGTGTGTTTTAAGAACAAAGCAGAGGGAGGGAAAATGCCAAAATATCTAAAATGATGGATAAAATCTTTTGTTCGAAACTGAAAACTAGAAAATTGCATTCTACATGTGAGATAGTACATAAAAATGCTATAACGATCACATTTTGCATTTCACAGCTAAGTTAGCCAAGTCAATTAACTCTTGCCTGCTATGAACTGCTTTTTTCTAAGCTAAGAACAAAAACATAAACAGTAGTTGCGGTGAAGTTTTCTTTCGCCACCCTGCTCACAGAATCTTCAAGCATATTATAACTCATTACCGATAATCTGAAAGCAGCCCTTCACCCCTGTTCCAATACACTGTCGGCTTCTGCAAGGCTGCTGTCTGGTCGGTTCTGTGACCGCGGCGCCCTCGCTCCAGCGCCAGGGTGACAGCCGGGTAGCGGGACGTTAGTCAGCTTCTCACGGCACCTTTCCAGTGTTCTCCCCCCGGCTGTCTCGCAGACGCCCTTTGGTTTAATTCATCAGAGAGTTCCTGGGAGGTACGCGGAACACGGTGTTTAGAATCCAAAACCTCTAAAGCCAGTCTACCCTGCTTCAAACCTGGCTGTACTCAGTGTGTCTCCGGAAAGTTAGTTAACTTGTCTTTGCCTCGATTGTTCTGTTGTTTTTTTAATCTGTAACAGTCCGGTGATGCCAACTTCAGCAGTTCCCCTCCTCCTTTTATCTGCAGTTTTGCTTCCAGCAGTTTCAAAAATATTTCAGTGGACATTCCAGAAATGAACATCCACGTTTTAAATTGTCCGCCATTCGGAGTGGCTGAAATCTCGCGAGTCCTGCTCCTTCCCGCACAGCCGGGACTCAGCGCTGTGTCCGCTCCCCACCCACAGTCACCCGGTAGCCCACGGGGTTACGAGGTCGACTGTCCCGCTAGCTCAGTGCTTGTGCCAAGTCACGCTTGTGGTCGCCTGCGGCTGGGTCACCGGGCCCACGTCATTCACCCACTTTGTCTCCTCCCACGTGCAGTGCATCGTCTCAAGAAGAAAGGTGAATACAGTACAATCAGATATTTTGAGAAAGAGTGACCACATTTTCACATAACTTTTATTACGATCTATTGTTATGATTGTTCATCTCTTTTTTATTACGTTATTATTGTTAATCTCTTACTGTGCCTAATTTATAAATTAAATGTTATCATAGTAGGCAGGTATGGGGAAATGTAGTATATTTAGGGTTCTGTATCATCCACAGTTTCAGGCATCCACTGGGCGTCTTGGGACGTATCCCCCACAGATAAAGGAGGACTACTACTGTATTAGAAATATTTTATTAGTCCATCCCTTTTATATTTGCCCCATGTCACTCTCTGAGGACATGCCTTTGTCATTTCTTACCTATTTGCTCCTCTCCAATTCATTCTGTATATCATGCTAGAGGGATATTTCTAAAATTCAAAATCTGCCCGCAACTCCTTTGGTGCTATTCCTGCAGTAAAGTGTGGCGTGTTTCCCACATCATTTCTGAGCCCTACATTCCCACTTCCTTAGTCGTGGACCCATTAATTTTTGTAAGATATTAGTGTCCCATGGTCAGGAGACTGCCAGCTCTGGCTCCAACTCTGCCGGTAACCAGCTCTGTGTGACTGAGAGGTGGGTCACAGTCTCCGTTGCCCCCTGCCCCTCTGGTCCTCCTCATCAGGAACACGAAGTCAAGCAATGGCCATCTGCAAATCCCTTTCAGCTCTTTGACTTGGCAGAAGCAGTGAAGTAGAGAGGAGAAAGTCAGATTTAGTTTTGAGTCCTGGCTTTCCCAAGCTGTGTGGCTTTGTGTGCATGATTAAACCTCTCTGTGCATTAGTTTCATCACAAATAATATGGTGTTATATAACCATATTACATAAAATATAGAGATATATAATGGAGCTCCTCAGATATAGAATATGAAGATATAACAATATCTTCTAAATTGGGTCCTTTAGAAGATAAAATTGGTTACATTGTAATAATTATGTATACTCTAATTTCTCTTTTCAATCATGCCTTGTTTGTTATAAAATCAATTTTCTGCCTTGTAGATTATCTGAGGACATTCAGGGCTTTGTATTCATTCCTAGCACACAATTAAGCATGAGTTAGCAATGGAAACAGTAAGTTAGTAGCAGAGTGTAGAAGCATGAAGTGCTGTGAAAAAGCACTTGGGGGCCTCTCACTAATTTCCTAAAGCTGACAAAAATCATTTTTTATTTCCTGTTATTTTAGATCATCCATGCCTCTGTTTTGTTGTATACAATTCAATGTTGACTAGCTTTTCTAATTGCCAAAGTTACTGTATTAGGAATGATTCATTCTTTAAGTATTTTTTTTGCGGGTGCCATGCCAGATTCTGGGCCTATAAAATACAAGAGATTGTCCATGCCCTCAGAGAGCTCACGGCCTAGAATGTTGGTGGTCATGGTATGTAATTATGAAAACCATAGATCTTTTCAGAGACTTGAAGCATTATTAAAAAGGACAGTACAATTTTCATATCTATGAGAAAGATACACAAGGAAGTCTAAACTAAATAATACCAAAATCCCTTCCAACTTTAAATTCTCATTTTAATCAGAATTCACTCTAATCAAATGCCAAAAATAACCTCAAAATCTGGAGGAGAATAAACCAATCTCAACAGTTACTAACAGGCTTTCCTGAAAGCCGCTCTTGAAGAAATACATTTTATTAGCTCTTCTGGGAGAAAAGGAAGAGAAAGATATTAGGCCCATACCACATGCTTCTAAACAGAAACGGCCTTCTTCTTGGAGGATTCCATTTCTTAATTGACATGTGAGAGATTTAAGTGTACTGTGACGGGCCCCTCAACACCATGCTCCTTGACCTATTTGTTAATTACAAACTTCAGGGACTTCTTGAAGGGCTTGATGGTTCTTATCCTGCAGGGTTAAAACTCTAAGAGGAGGTAACTTTTTTTTACATAGGTTCTGTAAATTTATCTTATTAATACCAATTAGCAAAAATTAAATAAGGCTGTTAAGCACTCTCATGATAGAATAGTCACTTAAGGAATTGAGGAGTTAGATACTCTGAGCAACAATATGTATGTGTGTATGTATATATACATGTATATGGTATGTATCTATATCTAAAGTTGAGATAGAAATAAGATTTCTCCCAGATTTATCCCAGATTCTATTCTTCAGTATTTCCAAGTTATGTCTGTGAGTACATTTAGCCAGAAAGTTTTAAATCAAGCCAGAACAACTTTCCCCAGAGAACAGCAATAGTTAGCTAATCCCCTTTTCTTTACAGAAACAGGTATCCAAGGACCCAGCGTAGCTTGTAAATGAGGAAAGGAAAGTGGGAATCAGAACTTTGGAATCAGATGTGCAGGGTTTGAACTGGGCCTGAAGTAAAGAGCAATTGGAGTAGACCAGCTTTGGCAAGGATGCACATGGCTCGGAGAAATTTGGGAGGAAACTGGATGTGCCTTTTCTTGCTGTGACAACCAGTAGCCACCAGTCATGCCCCACCAGAGTTTATAATATGTATATATTTCTTCAATCTTGTTCCTCTACAACCAGCATTCTCTGGGTGTACTTGAACATAAACCTGACATTGTCATAGGTATTTTGGCATAGATGTTCAGAGAACTTGATTTTCTCTTTATTTTAGAGATAGGTTCTTTTAGACTATATTCCCAGGAGTTATTTATCCAGTAGCACTGATAAGTTGCAAAAACCAAACCAAAGGTTCATATGAGTTGTAAGATATGCTTAGTGAGGAAGGGGTCAAATATAGTCAAGGATATGTGGACTTCCCTGGACACTCCAAAGGGAAAGTTAGATCAGTTTCTTGAGCAATTGTTGCTAAAGTAGTTTTTCCCATTATGTTCACTTACGTGATAAACATGAGTGCTTAATAGTGACCCAGTGAACTTTACTTTCTATTGCTAAAGTTCTTACAACTCTGTAGGTTTCCAGCACTTAGACTGGAATTAAATATGTTTTAATAAAACCAAATAATATCAACTAAATTTAAGCCAATTTAAATTGAAGTATGACCCAGAGAAATAAGTACTGTTTCCAAAGATCTGACACAGGATATGGATTTAAATATTTCTAGAGCATCCTTTCCTATAAAGCAGCCATACTTAAAAACAGATACTATTAGCAAAAGTGTTAAATAAAATTCCTGTGGCAAGAGGGAGAAGTAAAGTATGGCATTCCTACATCTAAGGTAACTGGAACCTAGTAAATATGTGAAAAAATTATCAATTTATTCATTTGTACCATGAACCGAATTGCCCCAAAACATAATATGTCTTAAGGTGTAGGTTTTTTTAAAAAAATGTTACCATTGTGGAAAAAAACATATAAAATTTGCCATCTTAACCATTTTTAAGTGTTCAGTAGTATTAAATATACTCACATTGTTGTGCAACAGAGCTCCAGAACTTTTTCATCTTGCAAAATGGAAACTATCTTCACATTAAATGACAACCCCCAATTTTGCCCCCCTCCCCCCTGGCAGGCACCATTTTACTTTCTGTCACCTTGAGTTTGACTGCATTAGATACCTCATGTAGGTGGAATCATATAGTATTTGATTTTTTGTAACTGGCCTATTTTACTTAGCATAGTGTACTTAAGGTTCATTCATAATGTAGCATGTCAGAATTTCCTTCCTTTTGAAGGATAAATGATACTAATGTTTATGCTTTGATGGACATTTAGGTTGTGAATAGTGCCGCAATGAACATGGGAAATGTTAATAGCTTTTCAAAACCCTACTTACAATTCTTTTGGGAATATACCCAGGAGTGGGATTACTGAATCATGTTAATTCTATTTTTAATCTTTTGAGGAACCTCCATACCATTTTCCATAGGGAATGGGTTTTTAATAAACTTTTCTCCAGTCATCCCTCTGAAAAAAATGAGATGCACAATTTACTTCTCATTGAATGAAAGAGAAAAGCAAGAAGAATTAGATCCAACTGTGAACAGAAATATGGTAAGAGAACCAAAAAATTAATCTAAGACTGTGAAACTCATATTCCCAGACCTGCTCCCAAAGATTCTCATTCCTGATATTCATGACTCTGATGCAGACCCAGGTTTGGGAGCCATTGGTCTAGGATATTACCAAGGCAGTTGTCACAGGAGACAGGGTCACAGCCACACCAGGCACAGGTCAGGTGAGGCAGAGGCTAGTCAACATCAGGTCAGGAAGAGGCCAGACAAGCAGGACAGAATTTCGCTCAGGCAGTAGCCACTGGCTCCTTTCTGACAAAATGGCAAGTGTCAGGGCAAGCAGAGCAGCCAAACAACTGCAGGTCAGAGCTGCATGGTCAGCAAGGGCTGATGGAAGAGTCCAGCACCCTGGATAGCTCCCTGTTGGCCAAATTGATTCGAGCAAACCTGAGGTCTTTTTTTCTGAGTTTACAAAATATATAGCTTCCACCTGGTAAAAGTCCCGCACATAGGCCAGATGTAATTCCTGTAGGGTAAGGGAGTCTTGCTATTCTACCACCACCACCACTGCCCCAGCTCTCGACCTCGCTATGAAATGGGAAGGACTCACAGGATTCCCGTGGGTGGCCGTACCTCTGGGGATTAAATGGGTTAGTTTGGGTGGCACAGCACAAGGGAAATTTATATTCCCAGGGTGTGTCTTTCCTAGGTGAATGCCAGGTCCTGCCAGATGATCCATCCAATGACTTTTAACACTGCCAGTAATATTGAAAACAGCTGCTAACTGAAGAGTGTATATAAATTGATACCTGGATACTTTAACTGAGGGTTTAACTGATTGATTAAGTCCAATGACACCTTCATGTCAAAGGCAGACCTCCAACTAAATGAAAGAGACCATGATACTGAAAAGACTCAATGAAATATAAAGGGTATTTTCACTATCCTCTCACAAAAAAAAAAAAAGTTAGTTTTAAAGGGACATTGATATGGAAGTCCAAGAAGAGGCCATGGTTTTCTTAACAAATGATTGTCTTAGAATCCAAAGTCTTAAATTCAAATGTATTATAGAGCAAAGATATCCATGATGTTAATGCAAACATGACCTTTGATGTCATTTTTGTTCTTCTGACAAATGAACAAAACCTGCAACCCACAGGCTATGTGATGCAAATTAGATGCTAAGACCTAGAATAGGATCATTAATAGTAAGCTCTGACAACCTGGGAGTTCTCATGAAATCTCTCAAGTAATAATTGCTATATAGAATTTTACTTGAGGAGAGTGAATTGATCCTGTTAAGGATGCTTAATTTAAGTAAAGTGTTAATTTTCCCAGATAGTTACAATGTAAAAAGTTCTGAAAAAGACATGGAAAAAATATGTATAGCATCTCTAACAAAAAAATGAATGATGAAACAGACCAGCCAAAAGCAGCTTATTCTCTTAGTCATAGACCTTCATATACTTCTCTTTCCATTGTCCCATTAAAGCAAAAGCCCAGAAGAACCAACCTGCCTTGGATTTTGCCCCACATGGAGCAAATTTAAATAAACAGATAAAACATAATCTTCTGCTTTTTTGTTTGTTTGTTCATATGGCCCCAGAATGAACATCGCCTGGTGTGATTAGCTGACAGTGGGTGACCATACTGGGAACTGCCCCTGCCCTGTCTCAAACGCACACTGGTCTATGTGCTGGCAGCGACAGCAGAGATGCAGAACTGATGGTTGCCAAGGAGCATTGCGTGTATCTTGGCTGCCCATGACGCTGGGAGGGAGAACGGAAAGGACTCAGGTTGGCTGTAAAGGAGTAACTTAGGAAAATGAGTCTTTGTCATCATAACTGATTTATATATTCTTTCATGTATATCAACACTCATTGGTTTATTAATTTGAACAGCATCAGGTCCCTTGGTTTTTTATTATTTAAATACAGCATTTAAACCCAATTTTATAATTAACTTTTTCCATTATTTACACATCTTAATTACTACTCAGTGATAAGAGGCTTATTTTTAAGTGTTCTTTAGGGTTCTAAACCTGTTTCCAAGATAGTTGTATTGAATATAATCACCCCATCCAAACCATTCCCATGAATGAGGTTGTTAATGTAACTTTGGGCTGGTTTCATGTGAAAACCGATTGCTCACAGCAGAGGTCCTCGTACCAGAATCACCCAGGAGGCTTGTTCCACACGCAGACTCCTGGCCCCTGCCCCAAATGTGTGAAATGAGTGTTCCTGAGTGTGGAGCCTGAGAAGGGGCGTGCATAGACAGCTCCCCAGGTGACGGCATGCACAGGACTGTTTGAGACCCACAAGTAAGCAGGTTGGGATCGACTGTGCTCCTTCTCATTTCACCACTCGACTCATTCAATGACACTAACTTAAAAAAAATTAATTAAACTTAAAGTTATGGTTGCCTTGGTTTTTCATTTATTTATTCAACAACTATGCGATTGCATAAATGCTGTGAACAAGGCACTTGGCTGGGCTCTGGAGAAACAGCAGTGCACAACACAGAAACATTCCCTCAAAGTATGGAGCTAATTCTATCGGGGAAGGCAATCAACAAATAATTTCATAAGCACTTGCCCAGTTACAATTTTGACAGGTGCTACTAAAGCGACATGGAAGATATTACAACCAAGGGGCACTGACTCGGTCTTAGGGCTCAGTGAGGCCGCCTCTGGGAAGGGATGCTCAGACAGGGATCTGAAGACTCAGTGGGGAAGGGTGGCCTAGAGAGCATCCAGGTGGAGGGAAGTGGTGCCAGGGCTCTAAGGAAGGAAGTGCTAGAGGGAAGACGTAAAGCAGCAAGAATGCAGCTGCCAGAGTAGGCCAGGGCCAGAACAGTCTAGCCTTTGAGTCCTGTTGAGGACGTTGGATTTTAATCTAAGAACAGTGGGAGGATTTTAAATACTCCCACCTGGTCAGCGAGTTCTGCAGCCGGGTGCTGAAGGAAAGAGAACAGGAGCAGTCGGAATACAGTGAAGGACGGCTCGGGCAGGGTTCTGCCCAATGACAATGGGGCGGGGATGGAAACTACGCAGCAGAAACAAAGCTTTCAAATGAAGATGTTCAAATTATGTCCGATGAAGGCAGGGCCTTAGAACATTTTAAAGAGCTTAAAATCTTGATAACCTGATTTTACTAACTTTAAAATAGCCCTGGCACCATAAAATTTCCCTTATAATCGGTGATAGTCATTCAAGAGACAAAAAACTAAAAACACCAGTGGACATTTAAATTGTTCATTCCATCCCACGCCACCAGGCTTTATGTGGGTTGTGGCAGCAGCCCCCTGTCTCGGAAAGAGAGGTTAGATTTGGTTGAGGCCCTCTCTCTGGCTGGGTGCATAACCCCTGTTAGCGTGAAAACTGTGGTCATGGGGGAGTGGAGGAACACAGCACTCAAATCCTGGAACCTATTATTCTACAAAGTTAAACATAGGTTTAAGTTAAAAGAAATTGTGTTGTTTTAAAAGAATCATCAACCACAATTTTAGTCAAAAGCACACAGGGAGTTAGAGTAACTAGAAAGGAGCTTCAAAGGCAACATAGAATGGAATCATTTCAGAACTGCTAATTTGTGGCAGGTCAATCTCTCCCTTTATCCTGAGCTATAATAAACAACAAAGCCCTTTAGTTTCCTTCCTCAGCACATTGATAATGTAGTTTAAAACTTTGATTTGGATTATATGCTACACTAGTGATACTTTGAAAACACGGTCAGATGTCATTGAGGTTCTCTACTGACAAAAGTATTTATAGAAACCACACATCAAAAACAAACTTTATTTATTTGAATACCACTAAATCAAAATTGAACCATAAGATCCAATCGGATGTGATTATAATCATAAGCTTTGTAAGCAAATTTCTAACATAAACAAGATTGAAAGAAAAAATGTTTAAAAATTTCTTATAAAAGAGTTCAAGAGAAGTCACTATAAAAGCAGCTCATATACTGTTCACAAGTATCATCTGTTTAACACAGTGGGGCCTGTGAGACCTCTAATCAAGTTCCTGAATATGTGGCAATTTTCATAATTATTTACTGATTAATTGTACATTATTACATAATTGTATATTAATGAAATGCATCTGTATACACTTGCCATGTGTACTACAAATTGCCAGTTCTTAAAAACTGAATAACAAAAAATATTATTTCCAGAGTACTAGCTAAATATAATTGAACCTTCTTTTTCTTGTTTATTTATGTTTTAAATTTACACACAATACAATTTTTGGTGTTCATTTCTGCGAGCTATAACATATGTATAGATTCTGGTAATCACCATCACACAGAGGACACAGAACCACTCTGATACCTCAAAGAATTCCTTTATGGTGACCCTGTGTGGTCAGACCCTCCCCCTACACCTAACCTGTGGTGACTGTTGCCCTCTTCTACACCTGCATAGTCTTGCCTTTTTCAGTGTTATATAAGATGTATTCATACAATATATAATCTTTTGAATCTGGCTTCTTTCACTTAACACATTCCTTTGTGATTCATCCACATTGGTTCAAAGGTCTTCTTTTGATGATTCCCTACGTGGTATTTCACAGCCCTTGTGCTATTGATGTGAACAGCATTAATACACATAGAGACAAACACACAGAAACTGTAGGAGATAGGGTGTAGTTAGTACAACTTTAGTACATGTGGTACAACTTTAATTGTTTTCATGTGAATAAGATCTCAGTATCAACTAGCTCATTTACCATTTTTTTTTTTCTAATAAAGTGCTACATAGAAAAACAATGGTAGTTATTTGACTATCACTCCTCTGCTAAACAATTGTTCAAGGCTTTCCTATTGCCTACAAACTTAAGTCCAAACTCCTCCGAAACCAAAAATGCTCTCAGAGCACTTTCAATCTTATCTCTACCAACTCCCTCAAGTCACCTACTTTCTAGCCAATCAGGGCCCTTCATTTGTCCCGATACCCCTCTCAGCTTTGCAACATTGTGCCTCAGCTTTGCAACATTGTGTACTCATTCTTCAAGGGCTGGTTCCCATGACACCTTCTGCCTGCAGTCTTTCCTAATTCCTCTCTTTCTTCCCTCAAGGCTGCCCCCAAAGGGTATTTAATCTCCAGTTCACACAGCATGTTTGAATACCACTCTACTTATGTCCTGCCTTGTGGTGAAAGAGTCTGCTACCGGTCTTATCTCTCCCTAATTCCTTCCCTTGCTTGCTCTCCCCTCCCCCCACTAGGCTATATGCTCTTTCCGGGAAAGATGACAAAGGTGTCTTTGTCATCTTTGTAAAACATAGGGCCCCCAGCAAAACATCTTCAACTATTGTTGAAGTGACACTAAAGGGTCATATAGCAAATAAACATCTGGAAGACACAAGAGAGAAAAGAGCAGATGTCTGAAAACTGGCTAAAAAAAAAAAAAAAAAAAAACCCGGCAATGTAACTATAAAGCCATTGTAAACATACTTTGCAGCATATTCCTGATATAACCATATGACAGCAATTCCTGGACAAAAATTTAAAACTTGTAACAATTTGTCCGTAGACCACTAGTATTTTGTCTTGCATTAAATAAGATCCATATCTAGTTAAGACTCCAAATCTCTGTATAAGCCATGTGCACCATATTAAGAAAACAAAATGTTTTTTCTCTTTGGAGTGACTCACGCAAGCTGGTTCACCTGAGGATCAGAAAACTGGGCTGGCCTTTAACTTCAAAAGCATTACTTAGAGTTAGTTGCCTGTAAGACAGTGAGTCATCACCTTCTCATGGTTCCTTATGTGATTGTTCTGCCTCCCTCAAGAAGTTTATAGCCTGGGATCTAAGATGGCGGCGCAGTAGGAAGGAGCATATTTCGCTCCCCCCTACACACAGGAGAATATTCTGGCTGATTTACATCGGAACGGAGCAAACAGCCATCAGAAACACAGCATATTTGAAATCAGGAGATCAAAAAATTGTCGTGGACACTGAAAAACCAGACGGTAAGGAGAGTACTTCAGAACAATAAGAGCCCAAGGGGCAGCGCGGACACCAGGGCCGGGACTGAGGCCCAGGCGGGCTCTCGCCAGGCTCGCCACAAGAATAGGGAGGGAGCTGGGTAAACTGCCAAACAAAATTTTAGCGGCACTGGGATAAACCCAGTTGCTTGAAATCTCACAGAGAGGAGTGGGGGTCTCAGTGGCAGACAAGCTGGGGGTGTGAACACCCACGCATATCCCGGGGAAGTAC